>OY769903.1:4536121-4698747 GCA_963669185.1 Dyspetes luteomarginatus
TTCATACTGCGAGACAACATCCGGCGAGAGTTTGCCCCTTCACTTGGCCACGGCCCGTCTTCCTACTACCACTCCGTCGTTCCTTAATTCGATCAGAGCAATAATAAGATTTGAATTTGGAATCGGGGCCAAACTGTGCGCAGCCAGCCTGGCCAACGATTACCATCTCTCACGTTTACCGTAACATCCGGTTTGTACGATCCGCGATCATCGAGAACTATTCTGCCGGAATTTCCTTGTTCGCCGAGGACCACGCGCTCATCCTCCAAAACAGAGACTCGAGAAAGTCAACCGGAAGTTATTTTGAGCTATCGTGATCAAAAGATCACAAATCGAATTAATTAAAAAAATTCTCATTGACTTCCGCTTATTTTTTTTATTTATTTATTTCCGCCCAGCGAAATATCTTCGTCGCGACGTATCTCGAGATAAACATGAAGAGAGAAGAGCAGTGAGTGGATTGTGAAGAAAATTATTATTTTATATATAAAACTCGAGTGTGTTTACATATGGACAAATTTTTTTTTTTTTTTTGGAAAAAGTTGAAAATTTGGATATACCAAGGCGAATTATCAAAGTGGTGAAATATAAATGTTGAGGAAAACTACACGAAGACGAACATTGTGATTTTTTTTTTTTGGTTTTTGGATGTAAGAACGAAGAAACTCGAGAGACAATTAAATCTGGAAGTCAAAGGTCAAATTTTCCATGAGGATACGAAGCACTTTGATTAATCACGAATATAACGTGAAATAAAGTAAAAAGTTTTACTCAAGTGAATAAAACAATTGACGAACGATAAATATTCGATAAAGTTTCAAGTGAAATCGAAATCGTTCTTCACCCCTATTTGGCCCCATTTATCCCATTTTGGGATAAATTCCAATTTTTTTCAATAAATCTGGAAGAAATATTCTGCTCGTATATTAAAGTCTGAATGACAAATCATCGACGAAGATAAAAAATGGAATAATGTCCTCGTAGAAAGGTCAAAAGGTCACGAGGATTATTTTTTCACGAGGACCTAAATAAGGTCAATCCGGCATCATCCTGGCTAACGATTTGTCCGGTAGTGGCGGCCCAGGTGGCGGTGTCGGTTCCGTCGGTGGTTCGGTTGGTGGCGGTGGCCTCTCGACAACTGCTCTCAGCCTTGATCATCAACAGTTCAATATATTTCCGGCAATATTCTCAAGACAATTAAATTTCTCAGCTGCCGCAGCTAATTGCGGGCAAAACAAACTCATGGACGAGCTGAGGCCAAATCTTGGACTTCTCGGTGTTGGCCTCGTTGACAATGACACTTTTCATCTTAATCATAATCAGGAAAAGAGAAAATGCAGCAGTACGAGCTCGAATGAACAAGATTTTGGCCTTTATGGTGTTCATCAAGGCTTGGAGTCAAGTCCACCAACATCGGCAACGACACCTGGACGAAATAGCGTCGTCAATGCCAGTAGCGTCGGTGAGAATTATATTTTTTTTCCATAAATCCCTCAAACATTTATTCACATTATTTATCATCAAAATTCCGGGGGCCACAATTTTTTGTAATCCGAGTTATTAAATTTTATTCAAAACGCTTTTGCTGAGCAGTCTGGGCATTTATTTAATTTGTTACGTACGTAAATTTTTTTTTTGGAAAAATTTTCAACCTTGTCACATTCATTATAATTAATAGAAATAATAATTCAGGATCGGTGCAAAAATCTTTTAGCGATTTTTCGTTCATTTTTGCGTCCAATAATATAATCAACAGAACATGATATGAAAAATACAATCAAATCCAAGAATTTAGTCAATAATTTCATACAAAATTTGTCGATAAAAAAAAATTGATAATAAAAAAAAACTACCCTTATTCGAATCAATTTTTATTCAACGAAATAATTAGCCAATTTCGCAAATGGACGGTTGCATAAAAATGGTTTTTCGTTCGAGGAAAATTATTAAAAACAACCCTTATTTTTGCATTTCCCCTCATTAATTTATCATACGCGTCGATCGTAGCTGACAAAATAATTATATAAATAGATGAACAAGTGCCTATAAAAATAATGAACTTCCGTATGCGTTTGAGAATCGAGATGAACAAATTTTCCGCTCGTTGAATCTCGAGTATGTTAAATATGTGTGCTGTGTGGCAAAATATAGACATTTAATGCTTATATGACATTGACAATGGAGAATGGGACACGAGGAGAGACAACCATATGGTTGTACCTGTTCATGGGCTATTATTATGTTCCGATGGGGCTCGAGAGACTTGCCAGAGTCCTTGTAGTGCGAGGGGTGGATTTCCTATATATAATACCCAGGGGGGGGTGAGAGCTCTAATGTGACAGCAATACATAAAGTTCGGATTTAGTGCTCGATGGTGTTAAAGGGGATGATGGGGGGAACCGAGCAGCCGGCTATGTGCAGCTTCCGACGCCTCTCCTTTTTCTCTCTTCTCGCCACAACACGACATGAATTTTTGGTCCTTCGAAAGGGTGGCACCGATTTCCTTTGTTCGGATCTCGTTCACTTTCTCGAGTTTCTCGAGCGTTTTGACATTACTCGAGGGGGGTGGAGGCGCGTGTCGTACACTCATCTCGATACTCTGTCAACATTCCACACTCAACTTGATGTTTGCAAATATTTTTCTTTTTTTCTTATCAATCATCGTATCGTTGTTTTGATTCTGATGATGAAATTAAATTTACGTAAATTTGGGCACGTGTGCGTTGGTGGTATTTGAATTTTATATATATACATATATATAATTTTATACAATAATTAAATATATATATATATATATATATATATATATATATATATATATATAACGTACTCTGCCACGCACTTTTCCTTCGTGGTTTTCCTCATGTATTATTCCCAGTCCGGTTGGGAAACGAATTTGCATAGCTTATCCGGTCCATCGCGAGTGAAAATGTCCCGGAGGTCGGAATTGCCCAATTGGCTTAGAAGATCCGAGCACCACACACATACGCGCATATATTTTCCTTCTTTGGGCGTTATAAAAATTTTTTCATTGCACGAAATATATTTTTTTAATTATAATAAATAAAGTAAAATTGTGTATTCTCGATATTTTTAAGGGAGGAAAATTAATGTTTACCTTATATTTGAAAGTTTTTTTCATTCAGGGAGAAAATATTAATAGAAAGGGGATGAGTGATAATTCGATCGTCCTGTGATAATTAAAAATAATTTTACTGAATTTTTTATAAATTTCTGCGTGTGTAAAATTCGTGAGAGAGAAAAACAAAATATGAAATAATATCGAGTATTATTCTCGTGTAAATGAAATGAGCAAAATAAATAATTTACGTGGAAAAATTTTATGTAAAAGTAATTAAAAAAAAAAGAAAATACGTAAAATTTTCATAAAAGTTTCGCCAATTTTTCCATGGCACGTGTCGACAGATTAGACTGACATTGAATACCGATTATTTTACATTCTCATACCCAGACGATAATTGTAATCCTTTCCAGCTGTATCCGGGGATAAAAATGACAGCTGGAAAGAAAAATCCAAAGTGAGGTCAGGAAGCATCTTCGCTCTTTTGACACCCCCGTGTTGGCTCGTTAAAATCGGTCGCTAATTATTTCACCCGCGGTCACTCTCGTCGACATTGACGGGGGTGGAATCGACAGATGGCCCCTTCGATGTCTCGCCCGCGGCACTATACTCTCTCTCTCTCTCTCTCTCTCGCTCTATATATATACATATATATATATATATATATATATATATATATATATATATATATATATATATATATAATACGAAAGAGAAGTGTGTATGTCCCGTTGGGATGTTCTCGATCGAGAAACCCTGTCTCCTCCCTTTTAGCAATTCAAATTTTCAAACCACCCCTGGACACCACTAACTTTCTCGTTTCAATTCTATACAGTCTAACAATATATTGCAATATCCTTTCTACCAATATATCGAATTCAATATTTTTATTTTTCCAGCAAAATAATTAATATTTCATTTTATTTTTTTCAAATTACGAATTTTATTCACCTCCATAAAATTTTATATTGGAATTTTTAAAATTTTATTTGGTGAAAAAAAAAAATTAAAAAAATCGAATCGAAAGTTTGGCGAACGAAGGATATATATCGAAAGGACGATAATTATTATCCTGGTCCTGTTAGGACTAGCATCATTATTATTATAAGATTGGCATTGGCATCTTATCTGCATAAGACACGTGATATTGAAGTGGACTATAGTGCATGGTTTAACGCGGTTCGTGGAATGAACTTGACCGAGTTCCAAGAGGATGTTGAGACTGAGAGATGAATGGGGTAAACGGGGCAAGGCGCGCGTAAAGTGGACAGCATTCATCCTCTAACATTGAATCAGCATGTAACATGATTAGGTCATTAACGCCCTAACTGAGTTAGCGCCTAGTGCGAGGGACTTGACGTTCTCTCTCTCTCTCTCTCTCTCTCCCCCCCTTTCTCTCTCTCTCTCTCTCCTCCTCTCTCCCTCTCTCTCCTCCTCCTCTCTCTCTCTCTCTCTCTCCTCCTCTCTCCCTCTCTCTCCTCCTCCTCCTCTCTCTCTCTCTCTCTCTCTCTCTCTCTCTCTCTCCTCCTTTCTCTCTCTCTCTCTCCTCCTCTCTCTCTCTCTCTCTCCTCCTCTCTCTCTCTCTCTCTCCTCCTTCTCTCTCTCTCTCTCTCTCTCTCTCTCTCTCTCTCTCTCTCTCTCTCTCTCTCTCTCTCTCTCTCTCTCTCTCTCTCTCTCTCTCTCTCTCTCTCTCTCTCTCTCTCTCTCTCTCTCTCTCTCTCTCTCTCTCTCTCTCCCTCTCTCTCTCTCTCTCATCCATAGTACGCTTCCCGCTCTTGCACCTCTCTCGCATCGTTCATACACCTTAAGGCTACTTACGCTAGACAAAATTCATATTTCTTCTTGCTCGATTGCTCGTTTTTTTTTTTTTTTTTTCAGAGAAAATTTAAACACTCTGGACTATTTTTGTCTTGTGTGATTTTTTATCCGACAGAATTGTGATGATTAAAAAACAAAAAAAAAATTTGTTTGTTTTTGAATCATATTAAAACTTTTTACGTAATAAAAACTCTGACTCACCTGATGAAAACCGAAAGTAAAATACTTTACGTATTAACGAACCGAAATGGTGAATTAAAAAATATGATATTTCTCATTTCATTACTTTTGTGACACGTAAAAAAATTAAAAATGAAACTGAACTCTCGCCCTATTCTTATGTTTGGTGCAATTCTTGAGAATTGAATAATTGTCGAATTTCTCTGCGATTGAAAATTTTTGTGTCATTCAAAAATCAGAGATTGAATACTTTTAGTATTAATTTGTTTTTTTATTTTTTCACCTGTTACATCTCTTATGGACAATAATATTTTTGTGTCACGTGTAAACCGGAAGTGTATCGAGCTTTTCGTTCTCGTCGGAGCTATATGGAGTTTATAATTGTTAAAAAATTGTGAAAAATTTCATATGAACGAAAATTTTGTCTCACAATATCCAAATTGGAAATTTAACACTTTGACAATTTTGTGTGCTTTCGAGTTATTTTTATCATACGAATTAAGGTTAATAAGTCAAATTGGTATTTTTTTTTGTAAAAAAAAAAAAAATACTTGTTGCCAATTGGTAATGGACAAAACTGCCAATTACGAATTTTTTTCCTCGATAAAAAATTTCCCCTGGAATTAAAATGAGGGTAAATATTTATTCTTGTAGCTTATTTTTTATTTTATTTTTTAATACAGGCGCCGAAGGGGCGTTAAGGTCAAATTAGTATTTTTTTTTTGTTAAATAATACGAGTTGCCAATTGATAATGGACAAAATTGCCAATTATGATTTTTTTTTCTTGGGTAAAAAAAAAATCTTCCCTGGAATTAAAACGAGGGTAAATATTGATTCTTGTGGTTAATTATTTTTTTTATACAAGCGTCGTAGGAGCCTGAAGGTTAAGATTAATTAAGGTTAATATGTCAAATTAGTATTTTTTTTAATAAAAAAATACGAGTTGCCAATTGATAATGGACAAAATTGCCAATTATGATTTTTTTTTCTTGGGTAAAAAAAAAATCTTCCCTGGAATTAAAACGAGGGTAAATATTGATTGTTGTGGTAAATTTTTTTGTTTATACAGGCGCCGAAGGAGCGTTCAAGAAATTGAAACCCGAACCCTGTACCGCGAGTCCCCACATTGGCCACACACCGACCACAGCGAGTTGCCCAACGCCTGCACGACGACGACACAGGACTACATTTACCCAGGTTGGATATACATCACTAATACATTATACCCTTAATTTACACATTTTTAGATTTTTTTTTTCTTTTAATTTCAATTTTCTTTTTTTTTTTTAATTTCGTTTCTCTCTTTTTTTTTTATATCTCAATAACTTCATTTAGTACTTTTCGTTTATATTCAATTTAATTTAGTACTTTTCGTTTGTATTCAATTTAATTTATTTGTCCAGTGTATTTTGTCTCCTGCATTTTTTACAAATCCTTCCATACATCCTTTTTGTTAATATTTTTTAATAATTACATTTTTCTCAGTATAAATATAATAATAATAATATTGAATATAATTTATTCATTTATATCTCCTCGACAACAATTACAATTTTGCAATCACCGAAAGAGAGAGAGAGAGAGAGAGAGAGAGAGAGAGAAAGTGCGCGTACAGAGAACGAGATATTAGCGAAGAGAGAACGAGACGTGTATTCGTACCTTCAACGTGGCTTCCAATTGTTTCGCAGGAGCAGCTGGCGGAATTGGAATCGGCGTTCGCGAAATCCCATTATCCCGACATATACTGCAGAGAGGAATTAGCGAGAAGCACCAAATTGAACGAGGCCAGAATCCAGGTGAGTCGTGTGTGCGTGCGTGTGTGTATATATATATATATATATATATGAGTGGGCTGGAGAGATGCTGCGTGTGCAACGAGCTCTCGTTGTTATATATATATATATATATATATATATATATATATATATATTAACAAGAGCTCTTTGCACACGTGACTATATATATATTTTGTATACATATTAAGGACCGAAGAGTTATCGACATTCCAGCAGCAGTACATCAGTGTTATAATATCTGAGCGATACTATATGTATATATATATATATGAAATGTCCAACTCGTTACAATGAATTATAATTTCACATCGAACGTATCCTTATAGTATTGAAAATATCGACGAAATTATATTCAATATTTGAGTTTATTTTTATGCCATTTATATTTGTTAAAAAAAAATATAGCTATGAAATAATCAAAGAGTCGAATTTAATTGAATCTTCGAGTTATATTAATATTTTACTATTAATTTGCTTCTCTCTTGATAAAAGGATCGAAATTTCTTTGATATTAAATCAAATATTAATTACATTCAATTTTTCACGCGTTCGTTACAATTATTCATTGAATTCTGTATCATATTAAGGACCGAAGAGTTATCGACATTATAACACTGATGTGCTGCTGCTATATATATATATATATATATAGGAAATGTCCAACTCGTTACAATGAATTATAATTTCACATCGAACGTATCCTTATAGTATTGAAAATATCGACGAAATTATATTCAATATTTGAGTTTATTTTTATGTCATTTATATTTGTTAAAAAAAATATAGCTATGGAATAATCAAAGAGTCGAATTTAATTGAATTTTCGAGTTATATTAATATTTTACTATTAATTTGCTTCTCTCTTGATAAAAGGATCGAAATTTCTTTGATATTAAATCAAATATTAATTACATTCAATTTTTCACGCGTTTGTTACAATTATTCATTGAATTCTGTATCAACTCGAGCACATTTTGATTAATGAAAAAAAAAAAGTTATATTTATCACTGATAAATTGATTCATTATTTTTTATATTAACGCTGATTTTTTTATTAAAAAATTTTGTTTTTTATATCCAAAGTGAGAGAAATATTGGCCAAAATACAAATGAATTTTTGTAACGTCGATTGAATTTGAATCAATTCTCTTTCTCCCTGCAAATATTGAAATTTAAGGTTTTCCTGTATATTAAAAAAAAAAAAAAAGGATGGTCGAGAAATATCGCTAAAATTCTTTGAGAGAATTCCAAACAGTTTTGATTTAGCCTGCATCGTAAGCCGATTAATTTAACGAATTTGAAGGAATGCAGAGCCAATTTTGGCCATTCCTCCATGAACTCTTAAATCGCCCATACATGTGTGAAGTTAACGTTGAGCCAGATAAAGCTCCAAGCCCGTTTCGTCCACGTAATTATTCGGCAACCTCGTGTAATTATTCAGCGAGGTACAGAGTATAAAATGTCCTATATAGCATATACTCCTATATACTATATACTATATACTCCTATATACTATATACTATATACTCCTATATACTATATACTCCTATATACTATATACTATATTCCCCTATATACTATATACTATATACTATATACTATATACTATATACTATACACTATATACTATATACTCTCATATATTTATAGCGTGTGTGCGATATGACAGGCTATGCTCCAACGTTGTTCCAGCCCAGCTACGCGAATATTCTCTCTATATTTTAGCATGAGATTTAAACTTTATATCCGCACACGAACCTCTGACCATTTTCCTTTTCCTTTTTTTTTATTTTTTTTTCATAATTTTATTCTCGGCCGAAAATCTCATCTCTTCAAATTCGCGTAATTAAACCGTTGAAAAATTATTTTACAAAGAGAATTTACGAATAAAGTAAAATTGAAATGGTCAGACTGAATAAAAAAAATGGTCCATTATGAGAATAAAACGTCGATCCAACCATAAGCAATTAAGGGCTCCGAATCAAGAATTTTATCATTTCCATAAAAAGTTTTATTAATTTATCATTAAATTATTCTGTTTTCTCAAATTTTATCGAATTTCTGTAATTAAAATTATAAAATTATTTTACAAACTGGCTGAATGAATTGAAATAAACAAAAAAAAAAAAAATACGAGATTAAAGAAAAAGAAAAATTGATATCAGTCGAATATTTATGAAAAATATATATTCAGTTAATTAAAATGCCCCTTAATTGCTCATTGCGTTCACCGTTGAACTTTTAGCTGCATCAATAAATTATCGAATGATTGAAAATTTGAAAAATAATTTTCATTTATTTTCAATTCGTACTAAATTTATATTTGTATTCTCCCAATTTTTACACAGGATTTTTTTTTTACTCTATGTCTCCGCTATATGACAATATATATATATATATATATATATGCAATATATATAGTCGATACTACTACTACTATGCAATATTTTCTTGCGTCACTTTGAGCTCGAATCTACGCATATACACACACGCGTATAGCTTAAATTTCGCTTGCTGAACTACGATTTCAATTTCGGGATGCTATTTCGAACTGGTGACTCGATTAACGCACCATCGAGAGTCACACACACATTATATACATATCTATATATATATATATATATATATATATATATATATATATATATATATATATACATACATATATATATATATATATATACATAGCCGAAGGATTTCTCGTGAGTACAGCAGTTTGTACAAAATAGAGAGAGGATTTTTTGAGCTGCGATACAAAAATTGTGTCCCATCAGCTCTCAATGAACTCTCTATATTTCACTGTTACAAGTTTTTTTTTTTTTTTTTTCTTTTTTTTTTTCACCCTAAAATATTCGAGCTCGAGTAAAATTGTTGGCCAAAATGCACGCGTGGCTCGTTAACGTTTCTACGGTTGGAGTATTGGATGAAAAAAAAAAAAAAGAGTGAAACAAAAAATGTAAATTTGTGAGAACTCGATCGAAAGGAATCGTGATATTTTTCGATTTACTTCACCCGCCATTTATTTTCTTTTTTTTTTTATCATCATTGTACTTTTATCATTTTTTTTTTAACTCCAATATCGCAATATTCATTTTTACATGATTTTTGTACGAGCGTTACACATCTCTTTTGTATATACTCATCCTTTTACTATACGTATATATATATCGCGAGCTTTTTTTCACGATGACTCATTCGTCTAACGTAATTGAATAAAAGACGCGTATGGGGCACGTAGAAAATTGAATTACGAGCGCAAATGTCGATTCAAGATACACTCTACTAGAGCTCTGCTAGATATATATATATATATATATATATAATTCCCCGATATTCTTCATCGCCGTCTGCACGTCCTCTGTTATACGCATCTCTCGTTCTCTTCTTCCTCTCTCGTAAATAGCGAGCACGATGAGTGGATTCTGCCGAGGCATTCGTGCGATTTTTTTTTTTCTTTTTTTTCTCCTCGTCCATTTTCTACATCGTGAGTGGAAAAATAATTGACACGTATATCGAGACCATTATTATTAACGAATGTAACATCGTAATTTTATATCGAAAAATTCCGTTTGCTTAATTACTCCAAAATGATTTTTTGAAATCATTTATTGATTAACTCATATTTCATAAATATATATATATATAATTTACCTTAATCAATCATGAAAATTTGTTTTTAGGATTTTTCGTCCACGTAATTAAATGATAAAAAAAAAAAGTTTAGTATTAAAAAAATAATGTTGACCAGTTTTTCAGCAATGAGAGTGGTCATTTTTTTTTTTATTTAAATTTTTTTTCTCTTTTCTTTTCGTCCATTTTCTACATCGTGAGTGGAAAAATAATTGACACGTATATCGAGACCATTATTATTAACGAATGTAACATCGTAATTTTATATAAAAAAATTCCGTTTGCTTAATTACTCCAAAATGATTTTTTTTTTATCATTTATTGATTAACTCATATTTCATATATATATATATAATTCATATATATATATATATATGAATTATATTATATACATATTTCATATATATATATATAATTTACCTTAATCAATCATGAAAATTTGTTTTTAGGATTTTTCGTCCACGTAATTAAATGATAAAAAAAAATTTAGTATTAAAAAAATAATGTTGACCAGTTTTTCAGCAATGAGAGTGGTCATTTTTTTTTTTATTTTAATTTTTTTTCTCTTTTCTTTTCGTCCATTTTCTACATCGTGAGTAGAAAAATAATTGACACGTATATCGAGACCATTATTATTAACGAATGTAACATCGTAATTTTATATAAAAAAATTCCGTTTGCTTAATTACTCCAAAATGATTTTTTTTTATCATTTATTGATTAACTCATATTTCATATATATATATTATCATTATTAAAAAAAAAGTTTAGTATAAAAAATAATGTTGACCAGTTTTTCAGCAATGAGAGCGGTCATTTTTTTTTTTTTTTTTTTTCATTTTAATTTTTTTATTTATTTTTAACGTGACTCGGGTGACGAGAGCTTGCAGAGGTAGACCGAAAAGCTCATGCTCACGAATTCCGTGAGCGGTACATATTAAAACAGTCGACTCTATGCCCGTTTCCTCTCTCTTTTGATATATAATTCACGGGTTTTGTTTGCGTTAAAAGCCCGAGAACCACCACGACTTAACCCTGTTAAACTGCGATGCCAAGTAAAACGCGGTTTGCTTTTAGTCCTTCCCTCTCTCATAAGCAATGCCCAAAGGATACGCTGTGCGGATTCTATACCGGCAAACTATACGCGAGTAACTTTGCTAATATTCTCTTGCAAATATTTGTCCATGAGTCGTTCATATTTTGAATTTATATATATGTATACATTTTTTTTTTTCTTGCATTTTAAAACAATTAGTATATATATATATATATAAATTTTTGTCACTGAGATTCCGTGATGAGTATATATATATATATATATATATATATATATATATATATATATATATATATATATGGAATCTCAGTGAGAAAAAATTTATTTTATCAAATTTTATCTTATCATTTTAATTATTGGCTTAATATTTTCATAAAACATGTATCTAAATTTTAAGATTTGCAATTACGTGTATTGTTACACGTAACATATATATATATATATATATATACTATTACATTTTACGAACTCGTCAAAAATTAAATTTACAATTTGTAAAAATTTAAAAATATTTTTTTACAAATGTATAAAAAATATAATATCGTCCAACAAATATTGACTGAAACGATAGGAAATAGAAAAAGAAACGGTAAGAGAATAAAACGAGGATAGGGGTTGGGAGAGAGAGAGAGAGAGAGAGACCGGAAAAGAGAGAATCCAATCGTAGTGGCAAATGGATAACAAAAAAAAAATAAACCAGAGAAAAATGGACGATGTACTCTTCAACTATTATAGCTGGAGTGTGAGTGGAAAAAGAGTGGTAAAAGCCATATATATACATACATATATATATATATATATATATATATATATATATATATATATATATATATATATAAGCCGGATAGAAGAAGGAAAGAAAATTCGAAAAAAGATGAACAAGATGAAGTTTTATAGTGGAGGAGTATTATATATATATATATATATATATATATATATATATATATACACACATATAAATGGGGATGAGAGGCAGTCAGAAAAAAGAAACAGGGCACGAAAAAAAAAAAAAGAAGGAAGATGGAGACGGAAAAAAACGAAAGGAAGATGGAGAAGGTCGAGAGGTAGCGGCGCTGTGAGTTGTGGGTGGTAAAGTTGAGATGAGACGAGGGGTGGGTGACGATGTACCGTGGGCTGCCATTATATCTGAGCCGCCATTTTAAATTGAATTTTCTCCGCACCCTAGACAGAGATCTGAAACGTCTCTCTCTCTCTCTCTCTCTCTCTCTCTCTCTCTCTCTCTCTCTCTCCCTCTCTCTCTCTCTCTCTCTCAAAAAAAGAGAGAGAGAGCTCTCTCTTTTTTTTCTTTCTCTTTGGACCTCGAACGAGAAAAGTCTACGAGCATGGTGTGTTGCTCGCCTCAGGCCCCCATTTTTCTTCCCATGATTTTTTTTTTTTTTTTCTCTCCACCTCCCTGAGTCTCGCAGTTTCGTTTCTTCCTCCCTATTTTTTCTCACCCCCCACCTGCGTCGTAGTCACATTCCCCTTGTGATGGATATATCTACCCTCATCCAGAACTCGAGAATTCTGGCCCCTCTTGACAGAGAATGATACACAAGACACTCTCCCGATGTAAGAAACAAGCCCACGAGTTCCAGAACAACGAAAAATTTAGGGGTTGTTGGCGACGTTTTTTTACGAAAGGAAAAAAAAAATTTATGGTAGAAATGAAATGTTTTTTTTTTTAATATTTAATATAAAATATTTATGATATTTTTTAAATTATAAACAATATTTTTTTTTAAATATATTAATACAATTTAATATTACATTTGAAATATCCTAATTGCCAGGCAAAATGAACAGTAAACTACAGAAAATAGCCAATTGATCGTCCATTTTTAAGTGGAAAGTATACATATATATATATAGATATATAGAGGTGGAATATCGCTCGTATCGATTGATGAATCAAGCTTTTTGCTGTCTTTCTATCATCGTATTTTAATTAAATTTTCGGAAAAAAAAATCGAAAAATTTAGGGGCTGTTGGCGACGTTTTTTTACGAAAGGAAAAAAAAAATTTATGGTAGAAATGAAATGTTTTTTTTTTACTTTAAATATTTGATAATTGTCAGGCGTTTTTGGTGGAGTAAAAAATTGTTTTTTTTTTTAATATTTAATATAAAATATTTATAATATTTTTTAAATATATTAATACAATTTAATATTACATTTGGAATATCCTAATTGGCAGGCAAAAACAAAATGAACAGAAAACTACAGAAAATAGCCAATTTTTAAGTGGAAAGTATACATATATATATATATATATAGATATATAAAGGTGGAATATCGCTCGTTTCGATTGATGAATCAAGCTTTTTGCTGTCTTTCTATCATCGTATTTTAATTAAATTTTTCTCGGACCTCTGGTCCTTCTTGAATCTCGTCGTCCACGAGACTTACCTTAGAAAGTTAATTAAGGAGAAAAAAAAAAAAAAAAAAACAAAAAGAATTTTATAAACGAGGAGAAAGAGATGTGGGGGTGGAATGATTGATAAGGAAAAAAAATGGCCGATTCCGATGTCGCGGTTTGCCGGTGAGAGAATAATTCTCGAATCACCGCACAAGAAATCCTATTACTGGCGTTGACTGGTGAAAAAAAAAAAAAGAAGAAAAATGAAAACCCACAAGAGAAAGGAGTAGAGCCGAGAGAGGGGCTCGGTGCCGATATCGAGTTAGTCAAGTTTTCATTCAATCTTCTCGTCGTTTTTTTTTTCTGCTTTCCTTCATTTTCGACTCCCGATCGTACAATTAATCTCTTCGAGTTTTGTTTTTTTTTTCCTCCGATTCAAAATTACCTACTGCCAAAATTATTCGCCTTATATTGCAAATAAATTTTTGATAAATTTAAAATTTTATTTTTTCCCCCCAAATATTACAATTCAATTTGTGCCTGATAATATTTTATTGAATGTTTTAACGTCTAATATGTTTTGTTTTTTTTTTTTGCCCAAATTTCAATTCAATTTGTGCCTAATAATATTTTATTGAATGTTTCAACGTCTAATATGTTTTGTTTATTTTTTTTGCCCAAATTTCAATTCAATTTGTGCCTAATAATATTTTATTGAATGTTTTAACGTCTGATATGTTT
The DNA here is from genome assembly GCA_963669185.1 of Dyspetes luteomarginatus. Lineage (NCBI taxonomy): Eukaryota > Metazoa > Arthropoda > Insecta > Hymenoptera > Ichneumonidae > Dyspetes > Dyspetes luteomarginatus. The sequence continues at coordinate 4,550,785 of OY769903.1, forward strand.
TGTTTTTTTTTTTTGCCCAAATTTCAATTCCATTTGTGCCTAATAATATTTTATTGAATGTTTTAACGTCTAATATGTTTTGTTTTTTTTTTTGCCCAAATTTCAATTCAATTTGTGCCTAATAATATTTTATTGAATGTTTTAACGTCTGATATGTTTTGTTTTTTTTTTTTGCCCAAATTTCAATTCCATTTGTGCCTAATAATATTTTATTGAATGTTTTAACGTCTGATATGTTTTGTTTTTTTTTTTTCGCCCAAATTTCAATTCAATTTGTGCCTAATAATATTTTATTGAATGTTTTAACGTCTAATATGTTTTGTTTTTTTTTTTTCGCCCAAATTTCAATTCAATTTGTGCCTAATAATATTTTATTGAATGTTTTAACGTCTGATATGTTTTGTTTTTTTTTTTTCGCCCAAATTTCAATTCCATTTGTGCCTAATAATATTTTATTGAATGTTTTAACGTCTAATATGTTTTGTTTTTTTTTTTGCCCATATTTCAATTCAATTTGTGCCTAATAATATTTTATTGAATGTTTTAACGTCTGATATGTTTTGTTTTTTTTTTTGCCCATATTTCAATTCAATTTGTGCCTAATAATATTTTATTGAATGTTTTAACGTCTAAAATGTTTTGTTTTTTTTGTTTGCCCATATTTCAATTCAATTTGTGCCTAATAATATTTTATTGAATGTTTTAACGTCTAATATGTTTTGTTTTTTTTTTTTTTTGCCCATATTACAAATTAATTAATGCCCGCGTCGAGATAAAATATTATAGCCGTAAAATGCAAGCGAGACAAATAATTTGAGAAAGAGAAGCATGAAAATAGAAATTGAGAGAATAATTTTTTTTTTTTTCTCATCGTTTGAGCGTGCGTACGCACATAGTGAGAGGGATTTTAAGATTCCAGAGTCGAGCCATCGATGAAAGCACCCCATAGATATTCGGATCGTAGAAGAGAGAGAGAGAGAGAGAGTTCTTTCCTTTTCCTCGTTTTGGCCAACTCTCTACTCATGGAGAGAAAACGGCGTGTACCAAGAGAAGAGGGTGATGGAACCGAGACGGATGGAGAACCTCACGAAGTATATGGTTATTGAATTACGAACTCTTAGCTTTCTAGTTCTTGCATCAGGGCTGGTCCTCTCTCTCTCTCTCTCTCTCTCTCTCTCTCTCTCTCTCTCTCTCTCTCTCTCTCTCTCTCCCCCCCCCCTCCCTCTGCGCCCATCTTTTACACACAGAAGCCTCTCGTGGCGAAAAGCCTTTCGAGTATTTGTTCTCTGTTGCAAAAAGCTTCTTGTATTCTCAAACCATCATCTGTCTTTTATCTTTTTTTTTTCTCCAGTCACTGTGCTGCAAAAAGATTTTTATATACTACGACATAAAGCTCAATGATGCTTTTTTTTTCAATGGGCCTCATGTGCTTTTTCGAATAAGTTGAGCTACAATGTTCAAATATAAAATTCTTTCATAATGTCAATAATTTTTTTATGACACCACAAAAGAAAAATCAAATAACAAAAATTGTTGACGAAAATATCTTTTTGACTCTCTCTCTCTCTCTCTCTCTCATTCTCTGCCAATCTTAAAACATATTGCGAAAATTTGTTCTGCCCTCAGACCATCATCTATTATCTTTCACCTTTTTATTCTCTGATCATCCAGATAATTTTTAAAATGGATCCGCAATATTTTATTAAATGTTCTTGCGATGTAGAAGAATGATTGTTTTTTTTTTTTTTTTTTAATGGATCCGCAAAAGATGCTTTTTAAAATGGGATGGCCTGGTGAAAAAAGTTTTTTTTTTTCTCATAATGTAGCCATTTTTCGCGACAATTTACAAGGCAACATAGAGAGATAAAAGAAGAAGAAGAAGAAGAAGAAAAAGAAGAAGAAGAAGAAAAAGAAGAAGAAGAAGAAGGAAAAATATAGTTGACGAATGTATCCTCGTGGCTTTCACTCTTATGTATTTTTGTTCGAGGGAAAACGCCATGTTAGGGTGAGATAGCGCATAACGCCGCCCTCGGAACAACCACTCGTATATACCCCTGGAAATGTCGATAAAACGTGTCCACCAATGAGGGAGATTCCCGTGACGTCACGGTCTCTCCAACGTCCAATAGGGTAAAAGTTGTGACGTCACGGGACCTCGCGGGGGCGGCAATCCACAACCACCCTCTCTGGTTTCTCCGTATATACACCCCCCAGTCATATCGTCGAAGCCAGAGAACGAGCTTTTTCTTTTCCTCTCGTTATAATTCCACCTTGAACATTCGCGAGCTCTCGACGATCCACTACAAAAAAGACGAAAAATCGCATCGTATTTCTGTCAATTTTTATTGTCAAAGGGGATGGAAATTTTACTTGTAAGGGTAGAAATTATACAAGGGCTGCAATCACCAGCAAAACAATGAAAATTCTTCAAACCAAAATGGCGATAATATCCACTCAAATGGATTCTTCAGATACATAAAATATTTTGGTTTTGTAGCTTCAGGATAAATTTCGACATCGCATAGTTTCAGGACTCTGTGATTAGTTCGCGATCTTCTCTCCAATCTCCAACTTTTCCACGTTATTATGACATTTTGCAACTTTAGAATAACTTTCGATATAATTTTAGGATTTTATGAATTATGTCTTCTCTCCAATCTCCCACTATTTCAAGTGATTTTTATTTTATAACTTTATAGAATAAGTTTCAATATAATTTTAAGATTTTTAGTATAACTTTCGATGTAATTTAAAAAAATTTAGTATAACTTTCGATGTAATTTTAGGATTTTATGAATTATATATATTCTCCAGTCTCCTACTTTTCCAAGTGGTTGACTATTTTTTTTTCGTTTCATTTGTTGTGGCAGGTCTGGTTCCAGAACAGAAGAGCGAAGTACAGGAAGCAGGAAAAACAGTTGCAAAAAGCACTGACACCAATACCAGCTTGTCAGGGTGCTATGATGCGAAATATTTATCCAGGCGCTGGACGGGGATACCAGCCGTATGCTCATCCACACAACAGTATAAATGGCATCAATCGTTATCCCCAGGTGAGCAAAAAAAATCACTTTTTTTAAATATTGAATTCTTTGTTGGAGAAAGAGGGAGCATAATTTAATCACTCAATTAATTTTACAAATATTTGCAATTGTAGTAAATTTCTAAGTATATAACAATAAGCCAATGTTTAGGTCCTTAACTAAACTGATAATTCCTAAATACTTAATAGTCATTTTCTAAATAAGTAGTATAGTCACTATTAAAATAACACAATATTAAATTCCTAACTAGTCTGATAGTTTCCCAATACTTAGTATCCGGTTCCTCTAAATACGTCGCATTAAAATAACACAATACTAAATTCCTAAATAGTCTGATAGTTTCTCAATACTTAGTATTCGGTTCCTCTAAATACGTAACATAAAAATTACGCAATACTCAATTCCTAACTAGTCTGATAGTTTCTCAATACTTAGTATTCGGTTCCTCTAAATACGTATCATTAAAATTACACAATACTGAATTCCTAACTAGTCTGATGGTTTCTCAATACTTAGTATTCGGTTCCTCTAAATACGTAACATAAAAATTACGCAATACTCAATTCCTACCTAGTCTGATAGTTTCTCAATACTTAGTATTCGGTTCCTCTAAATACGTAACATAAAAATTACGCAATATTCAATTCCTAACTAGTCTGATAGTTTCCCAATACTTAGTATTCGGTTCCTCTAAATACGTAACATAAAAATTACGCAATATTCAATTCCTAACTAGTCTGATAGTTTCTCAATACTTAGTATTCGGTTCCTCTAAATACGTAATATTAAAATTACGCAATACTAAATTCCTAACTAGTCTGATAGTTTCCCAATACTTAGTATTCGGTTCCTCTAAATACGTAACATAAAAATTACGCAATATTCAATTCCTAACTAGTCTGATAGTTTCTCAATACTTATTATTCGGTTCGTTTAAATACGTAATATTAAAATTACGCAATACTCAATTCCTAACTAGTCTGATAGTTTCCCAATACTTAGTATTCGGTTCCTCTAAATACGTAACATAAAAATTACCCAATATTCAATTCCTAACTAGTTTGATAATTTCTCAATACTTAGTATTCGGTTCCTTTAGAGGAACCGGATACTTTTAATACTTTTAATATTACGTATTTAGATACGTAATATTAAATTCTTCTTAAATTCTTCTCACAGTTCATCTCTAGATACATATAACAATCACTTTCTAAATATTTAATGATTCAAAAATAATAAACATTTGAGAACTTGTGCACGGTATTTAGACGTGATATAATTCGATCAGTCTGACGTTATGAACCCACAACGAGGATGTGTATCATATACGAAATTCGTTGCATTTCCCCGTTAAGCTTCTCCAACATACGACGATGTTAAATTGATTCGCATCCGGTTGTTACACATACGCGAATATATATATATATATATATATATATATATATATATATATATATATGTTTATATATACATATAGATATATATTGAAGGATATAGCATCACACTACATATATTATATATATATGTATACGTACGTGCATACATACCGTTGGCCAATGAAGCTAAATTGCATTTCGAGTGATTAGTTGGGCCGGACGGATTACCAAATGCCTACCAGTTTTAATTGAGCCCATAATTTGCTGGGCGCTGCGGCCGGCCACCAACAAAAATATTTCGAGGGACACACACACACACGAAAAAGCCCTTGTATATATATAGATATTCATATGCACCTCTATAATCTCGCGGCTGGTTGCTTATATATATATATATATTCTATGTCAAACCTTCGTACAATCTTCCTATATATATATATTCGGTTTTCGCGGTGATCCCAATTTCTCCAACAATCAAATTCCACCACCCAACAATTTTCATCATCATCGAGCTATTTTGCCAAAAAAGTAATTTCATCGAATTTTGACAAATTTTGTATGTGTACCTTAAAAAATACATCGATGGTGGAGGGGGAAAAAAAACAATTTGATTTTATTATATATATCTATATATATATTCTATGTCAAACCTTCGTACAATCTTCCTATATATACATATAGAGGGAGGGGGAAAAAAAAAACAATTTGATTTTATTTAATGATTTCAGATGGGAGCCACCTCGTACTCGAGTATGCCACAGCCGTTCTCAATGTCGCATTCGGCATCGAATATGTCGGCGGTTACGGGAATGCGACAAGACACAATGGGTGAGAACATGAAAAATATATTTTCAATAAAATCGAGCCATAAATCAAATTATCTTTGTCCCGATTTTTTTTTTTTTTTTTTTTCAATTACTTCCACGAGTTTTTCATATGAAAAAAAAAAAAAAAAAATTAGAAAATTTTCTCGCAATAATTGTCAGAATAAATTGACGTATTATCCAATTTTAAACATTATCGGATTTTTCATTGAAGAAGAAAATTCATCAAAAATGAAAAAAAAAAAAAAATGATTTCTCAATTTTTATATTTATCGGTGCAAAAAATAAATTGTTTTTTTTTTTAATTTTCTCCGTACAACAAGACTTGACCTTTATTTGTTGCTTTCGTAAAAAAAATAAATAAATAAAACCAGAAATGGCGCGAGTCCATGAGATTAAGCGTGATGTCTTCAAGCCCCAATTTTTTTTTTTTTTAGATCGAGTCAATCAATTAAAAATGTAAATTTATTGGCAAAAAACATCACGATATTTTACCCGTCGATGTATTACATTTTTTTAAAAATATTATAGGATATTTTTGTCAAGAAAAAAAATCCTCGAAATAGGAAAAAAAAAAATTGGTTTCTCAATTTTTTTATTTTTTCCGTCTAAAAAATAAATAATTTATTTGTTTATTGTTTTTCTTTCAATTTTATCTGTACGTCAAGATTTGGCCGCTGCTTTTCTAAAGCGATAAAAAGTCCTACCGGAAATTACCCGAGTCGTTATAATATTATAAGAATTTATATTTATATCATAATTAATTTACAGGATATTTTTAACAAGAAAAAAAATCCTCGAAATATGGCGAAAAGAAAATGATTTCTCAAATTTTTATTTTTATTGTCCCAAAAATAAATGCTTGTTTTTTTTTTTTTTCAATTTTATTTGTACATCAAGACTTGACCTACTGTTGCTTTTGTAAAGCGATCAAAAAATCGTACCGGAAATGACGCGATTCCATGAGATATATATATATATATATATATATATATATATATATATATATATTAAACGCGACGTCTCGGGGACGTCGTTCACTCACTCGGAGACGTTCCATTTCCTCCCGAGAAACGTCTTACATCATTTCCGGCACGAGATGGCATGTCGCTTTTAAATCGAATCAAGAATATTCCCGCGAAACGCCAATATCGACATGGCCTCCTCTCTCGATAATGTTCACGTCAAATGGTCGCCCTTCAAGAATTTTCTCCGGAATTTACCCCCGGATTGGGTTAGGAGGTTTAACCTTTTAATACGACCATTAGATTGTTTCATTAAACTCAACTTTATGCTTCATTTAATGAATCCCTGCCAATTTTATCTTTATTTTACTTGCTATCCTGTAATTTTAAATAATTCACAATGAATTATTGAATTTTTTCGAATTTCAACAGAGGATTTTTTTTCTATATATTTGGAATTAATTTATGGAAGTGTTTTGATTTCACAAAAATATCATTATTTTTTTTAAATTAATAATAATAAGATATTTTAAGCCATAAGAAAAATTATGGAAATTCTATATTTAATATATTTATGGCTATATAAAAAAGAAAATATAATTTTTGGATACTCCGCGAGATAATATTAATTTTTTAATTATTTGTGTTATTATGTTGATAGAATTCATAAGGCTATATAATATTAACAAAATATTTTTTAATACAAATTTCAATCATTCGTATAGCGGAGTTTTTCATTGATTTTATCACATCGGGTCAGTATGATCCGAACAATACAAGTGTTTACTGAAGGGGAATAGACATGCACAGCAGGTTTTTTTATCCCTTCGCACGGTTTCACGTCCGAGGTGATAACGACTTGAGCAATATTCCAATTGTAGCATTATAATATTACGACGAATATGCCATGAATAAATTTTTTTAATTTATTTTGATTTAGGAATGTCAGCCGAGGATGAATGGTACAACAAGAGTATCTCAGCATTGAGGATGAACACGGCGCATCATCCAAATCTCGCTGCACCAATGCTACAATATCAAACATAATTTTAGAGCTGGTCCGGAATTTTAGATGAATTTGGACAATGCACGACGAACGATTTGTAATTTCAAGTTTTTTATTTATTTTTTTCATTTTTTTATTTCAATCTACGAAAGTTCACGCAATGCCAAAAAAAAACCATCGACATTACCGGCCGACGATATTGTAGTGCAGACGAGTCGAATGAAAAAACTAAAATTCTCGTACTGGATGAAAAAAAAGAAGAAAAAAAAATGGACATACGACAAGGAGAATTGAGCGCAAATATTGGACGTTGCGCGTATCTTATATTATGATCGTCGAAAAATCTAGTCCCAATTATAATTTATTTTATATTGCGATATTTACGCAATTAAGCTATTTTTATCAAACATGAATTATTTTTTATTTTTCATCGAAAATTATTATCGATATTTATTGCGTAGACGCGTCTACATGTCCAAGAAAGTATACATAAAGAATATATATAAATAAACATATATGTATATATATATGTATATATTTATATATATATATATATATATATAAATGATAAAAAAAAAACAGACTCGAACAAAGAGACAAATATAATAAGATCGCATGGATACTTTTAATTAATCGAGTACAGTCTAAGTATCGAAAAAAAACGAAGATGAGAAATTGATAGGAAATGTTTTCCTGCTCTTCTCGGCCTCGAACGAAACGTTTTATTATTCGTAATTAATTTTTCGTTGATTTTTTTGAGCAAAAACTTTTTTTTCATGCAATATTTGGCTATGATATTTTATTTCAATTTTATTTTTTAAGATAAATCATTTTTTTAACGTTGATATGAAAACTTTTCGGTCGATTGACGAGAAGCAACAAAAATGTGACAAAAAATGTGAAAATGCTCTTTCGTTTTTTTTCTCATCAACGATACGAGAAAATTGCGTTGAGAAAAAAATTGTGAAAAAAAATCACGGGAGGAACGATCGAAAAATGTGGAATGGACAGCGACGAGAAGTGAAAAGTGTACATAGAAGACGAATGTGACGTGCATCTTAGTCAGCGAATATAATTATAATAGCATACGCGATTTTTCAATGTCCTTTTAAAAGTGTAAGTCATACCCTCAATGAATGTTCGACATTCACTTTCGCGCTTCGGTTGGTGAAAAAAAAAAAAAAACAAAACAAAAAAAAAAATGATGATGAGGATAAAATAGAAAAAAATTAAATTAAATGCCAGTGAAATGCAAGAGTGCAAGTCTGTTGCGTTTTGAATTAAAAATTTAATCGTCAAAAATCAGAATGTATTTTAATGACTTTCTAGTTGTTTTTGTTTTCGTTTTTTTTAACGTCGTCAAAAAATTATCGCTTGAATGAAAAAGTACATTGAAAAAATGTTTTTTTTAAACAATACAAAATTTTATGTACGCTTGTGTTTATTGAATGTTTTTTTTTTTCTCGTAAAAAAAAAAAAAACAAGTCTAATTGCATAATAATGTGGTTTTTTTGTACTCTGACAGTCGCCGCAGTCGGAATATGAGAAAATCTGTTCGCAGACGGTAAATTGTCTATATCGGTGTAATTTTTCGATAACTGTCTAATCAATATAACGATTCGAAATGGGAGGTGGTGAAAGTGTGCGAGAGAGAAAAAAAATTAAGCTGGACGGACGCGGTAAAACAAAAAAAAATAATAATAATAATAATAATAATAAGTGATTTTACACGGTGATTTTTGAGGGGAGAAAAATTTATTTGAAATACCGCGCTCTCCCTACTAACATCGCTCGCGTTATTTTCCAAACGCGAAATGTTCCTAAAATAAAAAAAAAAGAAAAAAAGAAAATTTGTAACATATCACACTCATCCAACACGTACATGAAACGTTTGCGAGAGACTAATTCTTCCCGTACAAAAAAAAATACTGTAGAAATACACTTGAAGGAGAATAAATACGACAAAACGGGACGTATTTAGCTCGCGGGAAATATAATGAGAATATTTAGCCCGAGTTTTTACGCCGAGACAGTATTATAGTTTATCGTATTTGAGAAGAAAAAAAAACGAGGGTATATATTACTGTATATGCTCTAAGCAAGGGTCACGTATTGTACGTATATGTTGTAAATAGCCTGAATAAAAAATTACGTTTAAAAGTATTATTTCCCAGTGCTTTATTCGTCCTGAACAAAATATTTCTTTTCCTTATTAATTAGGGCTTTGAATTTTTAAACGTCGTAATATAACGACACACTGCGGACATTTGCGGAACTACAGCCACCATATTGAAATTGTCGATATATTTAAAAATAGTACGAACAAAATATAGACGTTGTGTCCTTGCAATCATTTGCTTGATAAAGGATTTTTTATAAAATCGAATTATTATTAATCACTGCAAGCAAGGATCAGCATTTGTACGCATATGTTTTACTTATACCGAATAAAAAATGACGTTTAAAAGTATTCACTCAACATGCGCTCTATTTAGTACATATATAAAGTTGGCCGGCCATTTTAACTATTGAAATTTTTCCTTTTTCTACTCGTTCGGGAATGATTGGGAGACTGATTAAAACATATGGGATTCAACTGATCTTTTTTAATCGAGAAATCAAAATTTGCGAGAGTATATATTAAGCCCAAAATGACGATCACGAGTGAGGGTATCAAGCCCGAAAGAACGGAAACGACCGTGTGCATTACCTATTAATTATTATTGGCGTGCTTTACTTTGGGCTTGATACATGCCCTCGTTCTCGTCTTTTTGGATTACACACGAACGCGCTTTAATGTATGCGCTCGTTCACGTTGTTTTGGGTTTAAATCAAACGCTCGTTCTCGTTGTTTTGAGTTGACATGCTAAAATTTAAAATTTTCCCACCACGACGGTGGCGCTATCTGTCGGCGAGTTTGCAAAGCTACAAAATTTCGAGGCTAAAATTTGAATTTCCCGCCACGACGGTGGCGCCATCTGCCGGTGAGTTCGCGAAGCTACAAAATTTCGAGGCATAAATTTGAATTTCCCGCCACGACGGTGGCTCCATCTGCCGGCAAGTTCGCGAAGCTACAAAATTTCGAGGCAAAAATTTGAATTTCCCGCCACGACGGTGGCGCCATCTGCCGGTGAGTTCGCGAAGCTACAAAATTTCGAGGCATAAATTTGAATTTCCCGCCACGACGGTGGCTCCATCTGCCGGCAAGTTCGCGAAGCTACAACATTGCGAGGCAAAAATTTGAATTTCCCGCCACGACGGTGGTGCCATCTGCCGGCGAGTTCGCGAAGCTACAACATTTCGAAGCAAAAATTTGAATTTCCCGCCACGACGGTGGCGCCATCTGCCGGCGAGTTCGCGAAGCTACAACATTTCGAAGCAAAAATTTGAATTTCCCGCCACGACGGTGGCGTCATCTGCCGGCGAGTTCGCGAAGCTACAACATTTCGAAGCAAAGTTTTGAATTTCCCGCCACGACGGTGGCGCCATCTGCCGGCGAGTTCGAAAAGCTACAGCATTTCGAGGCAACAATTTGAATTTCCCGCCACGGCGGTGGCGCCATCTGCCGGCGAGTTCGCGAAGCTACAATATTTCGAGGCAACAATTTGAAATTCCCGCCACGATGGTGGCGCCATCTGCCGGCGAGTTCGCAAAGCTACAACATTTTGAGGCAAAAATTTCAATTTTCCGTCATTGCGACCGGAAGTGATGTAAAATTTAACCGGAAGTGATGTCATCGCGACAGGAAGTGACGTCATCGCAACAGGAAGTGACGTCATCGCGACCGGAAGTGACGTCATCGCGACCGGAAGTGACGTAAAGTTTAACCGGAAGTGACGGCATCGCGATTGGAATTGTCGTAAAATTTAACCGGCCGTGACATCAAATTTAACCGCAAGTGCCTCCTGATTGATCAATCGATTTTTTTAACTAACGAATTTACTGTAGGCGTGAACTCGGCCGAACACGCTATTATTTTCGAGCAATTTAATTGTATATAGTCTAAATCGCCACGAAATCGTTAGGGGGTGACGAATCATCTATCTAAATCGTTAAGGAGTCTTTAGATTTTCCGTTAGATCGGAAAAACCATTTCCAATCGACTAGACGAGTCTACGTTAATGTGTCGTCTGAAGCTAGCCGTAGGATATTTCGGTTTCATTAATTTGACAACTACTTTAATTACTTAACGTCCTATCTTTTTCAATCATTTGGCAGTAATCAATCTAATTATGACTCATAGCTGTCAATCCATTAATTTCTTACATTTGAGGGGACAAAAATAGCTATAAGCTAACTTCAGATGACACATTAACTCGTCCTCCAGCATAACGCTTTTTCCGATCTGACGGAAAATCTAAAGACTCCTTAACGATTTAATTAGATGATTCGACACCCCCTAACGATTTCGCATCGACTTCATACAATCGAATCGGTTAAAAGTTAAATTGCATTCGACTGACTTCACACTCAATTCTTGATTTCTCGATTAAAAAAGATCGATTGACTCACATACGTTTTAATTACACTCCCAATCATTCCCTAACGAGTAGACAAAGAAAAAAGTTAAATAGTTAAAGCGGCCGGTCAACTTTATGTAGGTCTATTTACCCTCTACGAGATTTTGCCTTCAGGACAAAATTTGAAATTTTGAACATTGAAATGTTCGCTTGATAACTATAACGACACGCTGCGGCTATTTTCGGAACTACAGCCTAGAACTTAATCGATAAAAAAACACGCAGGATGTCGCCACAAGCGCACTTGGTAGCCCTCACGCGGCATTCTTTGTTACTACAAAGACGTTCTGTTCCGTGAAAAAAAAAAAAAAAAAAACTACTCCGAAAATGAGACAATATTGACGAAATGGTGAATAACTCCTGATTTTCATAACAAAATTACAAAATTACATTTAAAAAAATGCACAGACCTTATGAGGGAATACGTTATGTCGCGGACAAGCAAGTTGTTGTTCTGGACATCGGAACGGCATACACAAAGTAAGACCATTGTTAAAAATTGCTCAATAATAAAAACAATATCGAAAAGCTGTCAAAACAAATTTAAAATCTTCATTCATCGTTTTAATGATAGATTTGGCTATGCCGGTGAAGCAACGCCTCGTGGAATCATCAGAACTGAAGTTAAATGTTCCGTTACCAAAGAAATAAGACAAATCTTTGATTACAATGACATGGAAGATTTGTATCAGCTGCTTGTCGAATTCCTGCACATCCTTTTTTTCAGGTAAATCATTTGATCCAGCCAATATTATTTTTCAACCATGTATTCTCTCAATTATTATTTTACCACTAAGAAAACGATTTTCTTATTATTTATTTCAAATAGATTTTGTACTAAAAATTATTTTATAATTATCCATTGAATTTGCTCATGTCAATGATAATTTTAGTTTTTTTCTTTCAATTATTTTTCTCAAATTTCAGACATGTCACAATAAGTCCCAAAGATGTCAGAGTTATTGTTCTGGAATCTTTGCTGACACCCACGCAATTCAGAGAAACTCTCGCTAAAGTTATGTTCAGACATTTTGAAATTGGATCTTTGATGTTACTTCCCACACATTTGGTCACCATAAGCACTTTGGGAACCGATACGGCGCTCGTACTAGATGTCGGTTACGCCGAGGCTGCTCTAATACCAATTTTTGAGGGTGTGCCCATTTTAAAGGCATGGCAATCTTTACCTCTCGGTGCTAAGGCTGTCCACGAGTGAGTCCCGTCCACCTTAATATTATCTCGGCGATGTAGACATTTTTCATTTCCTAACAAAATATCTAATGACAAAAATCCCCTTAAAAAAATTGCGTACTGGATGTTGGTTACGCATAGGCTACTCCAGTACCAATTTTTGAGGGTGTGCCCATTTTAGAGGCATGGCAATCTTTACCTCTCGGTGCTAAGGCTGTCCACGAGTCAGTCCCATCCACCTTAATATTATCTCGGCGATGTTGAAATTTTTAATTTCCTACCAAAATATCTAATGACAAAAAATCCCCTTAAAAAAATATTTGTTACTCATTCCTTCGTTTCATCGAGTAGAGCAAAATTGCTCATTGACAAACAATTACTTGACTATGAAGAATATCGATAATTCTTTTACCGAATAAAATTTCAGATATCTGAAGAAAGAATTCAATGAAGCATTGCCGAATTTGAATCTAACGGAAAAGCTCATAGAGGACATTAAAGTTAGAACGTGTTTTGTAACGACAATCGAACGATCCGCGAAATTTGGAACGGACTCTGCACCAGCTCCTCCACCAGCGGTCAAATATCCAGGAATTCAGACATTTAATATTCCTGGCGAAGTCAGAGAAAAAGCATTTGAAATGTTTTGGGAACGTGATAATGACAATCTTAGCATTCCAACGATGATTCTCGATGCTATCGACAAGGTAATTTTTCGCTGATTTTTTTTTTTTTTTGTTTTTTTAAGGAAAAAAATAATACGATAATTAAATCTTTGAGCATAGAAGCATTTTAGCAATATTTCAAGACTTATAGAAATTTTAATTTCAGTGTCCAATCGACACGAGACGACCCCTTGCCCAGAATATAATTCTAATTGGCGGCACAACAATGACAAAAGGATTCGCGAGTCGCTTAAAGGCCGAATTGTTGACCCTCCTAAAAAGTGACCTGTACACGGAAAAATTGAAAATCGAGAAATTCAAATTTCACATAGCGCCGAGTAAAGCAAATTGCACAGCTTGGCTCGGTGGTGCAATATTTGGCATTGCAGATTTACCCTCGAGATGTCTGACCAAGGAAACATATTTGCAAATTAATCGAGTTCCCGATTGGGCTTGTTTGCTCGATAACGAGTGAAAAAAAAAATATATATATATATATCTCGACTTTCTTTTCTCTCGCTTATGGAATAAATGTAATATTTGTAATCAATGAAAAAAAATAAAAAATCAATTATTTATCGGAAGATTGAGTTGTTATTTCGTAGATTAAACCCCAGATTTTTGTGGGTTAAATTACGTTACATATTTTTTGCTCGTACATTATTTGGACCGAATTATTAGCCACAAGTTTAATCGCAAGTTAGCAAACTTGAGGTAAAGCTTGAGACAAAAATTCGGAGCTTGATTTTCTCACTGTCTGTATGAATTTCGTCGCAGCGGTGATAATGAGCCCTTTCCTCAGAGGGTTGTCAAAAGCGTCAATTTCTCGTTTAGCTGAAGTTGCGTTTTTATGAGTTGCGACAAAGCAACGACCATCAAAAGATCCTTGACGTTGCTGTTGAACATCTCGTCGAATTGATCGCTGTTCATTTTTGGCACTGAATGTACCATATCGAGAAGAGCACGACCAACTTGATTATCCGGTGGTTGTTTTCCCGCAAGAACGTCATCAACGTAGATCAATACTTGCTCTAACATTGATGATAATTTTGTACTCGCTTCTGCTATTTGTGCGAGATCCATCATTGGCTCGACTCCTCCGCTTGGCTTTGCAACGCTCGTCGTTCCATTTGGCAATTGTGTTTTTTCGCACAATTGCAAGCCAACAATTTCCGGCTCGTAGCAAATCACCTATTCAATTTTCCAAATATTTATCCCAAACAAAACTTTAACATGTTTTCTCATATTTTTCGCCCGATACTCTCAAGTTACGATACAAATATTTTTTTTCATTCAAAAATTTCATGATATCTTAATACTCGCATCAAATTTAACGAAAATCATATTAAACAGAGAGAAATTAATGTTTTAATTGTGTGGAAAATGTCTGGCACAGAAATAGATAAAAATAATAATATATAGACGAAATTATGATAATTTCTCTATCAATAGAAGCAAAAAATGGATAATTTCAATAAATGAGAAATAATTATATGTACAAAAGGTAAAATTTGTTGATAGATTTGAGCTCACCTCAACTTTTGCAGGGGTAAACATGCATCCCTGTTTACCATTAGGAACTCCAAGTTGTACACAAACATATGCCTTGATGCCCATTCTCGTGGTATTTGCCAGAGTTGTGTCAACAGTCAAATGAACGGGATTATTGCATTCTCGAGCATAATACTCGTGTATGACGGAGGAATGATTGGTCACCTCTTTGCCAGTTGCCCACCACCCAACAATATTTTCCTGTGCATTTACTCTGTGATTGAGATCATAAAGATCCATGGCATAATTAAGTTCAGCCTCGACCTGATCATCGTATTCCTTGTGAGGAACGCAGAAACAATTAGTCACCTCGACAATTCCCTTCTCGGAAGTTCCTGCGCGCACATAAATCGAAAATTTGAGGTTAGGAATTTGATTTGATCGGAAAATGATAATATGAGGAAAAAGTTTTTGGCAAAGGTAAAATTTCGTATTTATTGTGAAAATAAGTAATAATTAACGAAATTGTCACTGAGAAACATCAATTAATTAGCAAATAAAAATAAAAATTAGCATAGGCTGCGTGTCCCATGCGTTGCGTACTAAACGCACTTTTTAAAACAATGTGAAGAATATTTGAAGGTGAATTTTAATAGATTTTAAGAATAAAACTTGCCTAGAAGAGTTCCAATAACACGCACAGAATCGGAATTTCGACGCTCGTATGCGTCAACTATTTGAAATAAAACGACTGGATGAACCTTGACAGTGAGATCGAGCGCCATGTTTACAAAGAGTGTATGTTCGACGTTCGATCTCGCCTCGCGTTTACGCGACTGCCGTCGCCATCTTCCGGTGAAACGGAAACTACAAGCGCGCAGGCGTCAAAAATTTAGCGACTGCGTGTTTTGCACTTCCGCCGGCCTGCTGTTCGCAAAAGTTGTCGAACAAAGTTTCGAAATTACAGGATAACAAAGTTGTGAGATTCTTATAAACTTTTAACGATCAATACAGTTATAAGAGTATTTAGCTGAAGGTAACTCGTTGAACAATCATGGAATGTTTAATAAATTCTTTGATAAAGTTTTTTTTCCGACTTTTCACAACCACCGAATTTTCTGTTTTATTCTTCTGCTATTTAGCTAGTTGATGTCTTCTCCGCTACGATCGCGTCAATCACTTCGCCAATTTCATGAAAGAAAAATAAATAGACGGAAAACTAATAAAATAGTGTAAGAATTAGATAAAAAATTTATTAAAAGAGAAAATAAGCTGTAATATTTCAGAAGTACCGAAAAAATTATAATTCTTCTTTATGGAGGCACCGAAAGAATTTCCATTTCCATTCACTCCCTACGAGATTCAAGAAAATTTCATGAAAAATTTGTGGACCTGTTTGGAAAATGGAAATCTCGGAATTTTTGAGAGTCCCACTGGAACGGGAAAGTCTTTGTCAATAATTTGCGGAGCTCTCAAGTGGCTGATTGACAAAGAAGCCTGGCAGAAGGACAATCTCATTTCTCAGATAGGAAATTTGGACGAAAAGCTCGAAGAGATGAAGAAGAAGAATGTAAGCGATTGGTTTGCCGAACAAACGGAGTCGATTAAATTGAACAGGGAAAAAAGCGTTTTTCAAGCAGAGCTCGAAGCCATAGAGAGAAGAACCGAGAGAAGACAAAAATTACATGAAAAAGTTAAATTGGCTGATGATACTAAGAAAAAAAGATTCAAGTCTAAATCAGCAAAAAAAGGGGATGAAAAAAAATCTATAGATTTGCCTGATGAAGAAAATCCTGCTGAGAATGAAAATTTAGATGATGATTTATTGCTCGAGGATATTCATTTGGATTCCAACGACTCGGACGAACAAGGAGCTGAAAATGAACCAGCAAAATACACTCAAATATTTTTTTGCTCAAGAACTCACTCTCAATTATCACAATTTGTCGGAGAATTACAGAAAAGTCCGTACTCGAATGAAGTATCATTAGTACCGATAGCCTCGAGGTAAAGCTCGTAAAATAATAAAAAATTAAATCGAGTCTAACGACGCGATAATTAAAATTTTATGCAAATACATAATAATTTTCTAATGATTTTTTTCAGGCAAAATTATTGCATTAATAAAGAGGTCAAAAAATTGAAAAATGTTAATCTCGTAAACGAGCGTTGTCTTCAACTTCAGAAAAAAAAAAAAACTACCTCGAAAAAGGAAAAGGATCTCAAAAGAGCCAAAACATCGACGAGTTGTCCTTACATGCCCGGAAATCAAGCTTTGATGATTGCCGAAATCGTCACGAAAATTCAGGATGTTGAGGAAGTCACTAAAAAGGGAATCGAGCACGATTCTTGCCCTTATTACGCGTCTAGAAAATCTCTTCAAGATGGTCAAGTAATTGTTGTGCCATACAACACGATTTTGCACAAAAATACGAGAATGAGCTCGGGCATAGATCTTCGAAATAACGTGCTAATAATCGACGAGGCTCACAATCTTCTTGAGGCGATCGAGCGAATGCACAGCTCGACAATAACTGGAAGAAATATTCTTCACTGTTACAGTCAACTCACGCAGTATCAAAAAAGGTTCGTTAAATAAAATTTGGAACAAATTCATCAATAAAAATAATTCATTAAAAAAAATTGTTTTGCTCATTAAATTTCAATCTGATATGTAAAATTCTTCATTTTTAGATTCGAATCCCTCTTCTCGGCGAAAAATGTTCTACATCTGAGTCAATTGAGTTTTTGCTTGAAAAAGCTCATCAAAGTTCTTGGTGGAAATGTAAAATCTCAAGCAACAGACAAATTTCCCGAGGAAACGATCTCGAAGATTTACGAGATAGCGGATTTTGAAGTATTTGCGGAAATCGATACTGTCAATGTCTTCGAGCTATTGGATTTTATAAAAAATTCCAAATTAATTCACAAACTTCAAGGATACGTGGAAAAGTACAGCGAAGATTTGAAAATTCGTCCTGTGAGCACTCAAAAAAGCGGCCTCTCGGCTTATCTCGATATTCTCCAAGGCAAAAACGTTCAAACAGCGGACGAGGCGATCGTGGAAAAGGAAAATATCAAGGAAGATATTTCAAATAATCCTTTAATGTCGATCGTCAGTTTTCTCGAGTCTCTAAAAAGCAGCAACGCCGATGGACGAATTTTTGTTATTCCTGGAATTACGATCGGTCAAGGAAGTCTCAAATTTTTGCTCATGAATCCTGCAGCTCACTTTCACGATATTGGTCAGTATAAAATTCGAAAGTATAAAATTCTCTTTTTTTTTTAATCTACAATTTTGCATGCCACAAAAAAAAATTATAATCGAGTGGGTAAAATTTCAATTTTACAACAGTCAAAGAAGCAAGGTCGATCGTCCTCGCGGGAGGAACGATGGAACCGATTACGGAATTTGTCGATCAGCTTTTCATAAGCGCCGGTGCAGAACCTCAGAGAATAGTCACATTTTCGTGCGATCACGTTGTACCAAAAGAAAATATTCTCACGAGAATTGTGACTCGAGGCCCAACTGGTGTGGCTTTTGAATTTAATTATCAAAATCGACAGAATCCTCAACTGGTAAATAACTCGACCGAATTTTCAATAAGATACGAAATAAAAATCGAAGTAATAAATAATACGATCAAGTGTTAATTATTATAATTATTATTGACAAAAAAAAAGACAATTTGCTTAATTTTCAGCTGAACGAGCTCGGTCGCAGTTTGCAAAATTTTTGCAACGTCGTACCAGGTGGAATTGTCGTTTTTTTACCTTCTTACAATTACGAGGATACGCTTTACAAACATCTCGATAAAACGGGGATTATAACGAAAATTCGCGGCAAAAAGCAAATATATCGCGAGCCTAAATTGGCTTCTCAAGTTCCCACAATTTTGGAAAATTACGCGAGAGACGTTAAAAAACCGTCGAGTCCGCAAAATGGAGCTTTGCTGTTCAGCGTGGTCGGTGAGTTTTATTCACATTTTTGACCTAAATTTTTCAAACGAGCTGAAAAAATATATATATATATATTTTTTTTAATTATCTCACAGGGGGAAAATTGAGCGAAGGTCTGAACTTTTCCGATGATCTCGGAAGATGCGTCATCGTCGTAGGAATGCCCTATCCTAATATAAAATCGCCGGAACTTCAGGAGAAAATGAAATATCTCAATGAGAATGTGGTTTGTATATTAAAAAAATCAAAAAATTAATTTCTGTAAAAAATTATCTTTATTTTTTTTAACGAATTACATACGCTTTTTTTTTAAATATTAATTTGATTAATTTCAGAAACCTGGAGCTGGCAACGCGTATTACGAAAATTCTTGCATGAAAGCCGTAAATCAATGCATAGGAAGAGCCGTCCGACATATAAACGATTATTCTACCGTCGTATTACTTGACAAACGTTACGCGACCAAAAAATCTTCACTTCCTGGCTGGATTCAACGTACGTTGACTGTAAACGAAGCGTTCGGCGCGACTATCAGCGATGTTGCAAAATTTTTTGCTGCGAGACGACAAAAAACTGCTCAACTTACCTAGGAGAGTTTTTTTTCTTAGGTCATTCATATTGAATTTTTTACATATAATTTCCTAGTTGAATGCCAAACTTGTAGGTCAAATCGTGATAATAAACTTGACCGGGACGCAGAATCGAACAGGGAAAATGTGCCTGTTGAATAAATAGCTGATAAATAAATATTTATAAAATAATAAATTTTGAAAAATAATTTTCTCTAAAAATGAGAGCGAATAAAACGATTATTATTTTTCAATCTCACAAAGTTTACGGCGTTTGGATAATTTTGGGGCTGAACGCTGAAAGCACCAAATTTCATGTATTTTGCACCACATTTTCCTAGGATGTATGCCAAGGGTTTTTGAATTATTCCGTCGTCGATCTCATATTCTCCCATTGCGCTCATTTCGCCATAACTTTCGTTAAAAGTAAAATCGCTTGCAACTTCGCCATATGGTAGCTGTTCAAAAATGTACATAAAATTCATTGAATGGAAAATTAATGGTTCGTTGTATTAATTCTAGAATGCAGCCTTGTTTTCGGACCTTCTTAGGCTTTTTTCAATATTTTCATCATAACTTTTCAAATAATAATTCAATTTATTTTTTCTTAATTAATGATCCATAAAATACTAATTAGAGACGGGGCAGCTTGGAAATTTATTTGGTGGTTCGGTGCAGACTCGTGTGTGATGTTAATAAGGGCAAGAAATGTACTTTGACCTCATAGAGTTAATATTAAAGCATCTCGGCTCACATCTGAATTTTCTTTGCGCTGATCATCCGGAAGTGAAGATGGCAAATGAGCTCCGGTATAAAATTGAACGCCAGGTTGGTCCGAGTAAATTTCAAGAATCCTGATGTAAAATAAATTTCCCATGACTAAAATCATTTTTCAAGGTCGTTTTGAAAATTTTACCTTCCACTTTCCGCATGAAGAGCACGAGCGACGAAATTAACTCCAGATTTTAAGCCTCTTATCACACAGAAATTGTGATCAAAACCTTCTCCAGGTGGCACCTGGTAGATTTTTTTTTTTTTTTTAGTTAAAAAATCAAAATAAAAATTCGAATCTATTTTCAAGTTTGATGGAAAAAAATCATGAAATTACCGCTTTTATGCTTTCCCCCAAAATTCTGGGAATTCTGAGATCCATAACTGTCCCGCCAACTCCACGTATCGCTCCTGTTGGAATTGGATCGCTCAAATCCGTAAAAGTCCACCGATCACAATTCAAAGATACTCGATGCTTCATCAATTCTTCCTCCCCAGCGTCCTTGAAAAAAAAAGTATTTTTCATCAATTTTGTCCCTACTTAAATTTCCAAGTTTTTTTTGTTTTTTTATTTTTGTAAAAATACTAACGTGACCAGCGAGATTGAACAAAGATCCGTGTGACAAATTGACGATAGTCGATTTAGACGTAGTCGCAGTCATGCCAATTTCCAATCTATTGTCCGGTGTGAGTTTGAATTTTATAGTCGCTAAAACAGCTCCGGGATATCCTTCTTGACCGTCTTCGCTCAAGTGAGTCATTACGACGGTGCATCCATCGATTGAAGCTCCCCAAATTTGTCTACCAAATCCGTTTGCCTTGAGAAAAAAAAATTAAAAATTAAAAAGTGAAAAGAAATCAATAAACTCTTCGCTCTTTTCTCAATAAATCGACTCACTCCTCCATGCAAATGATGCTTGTATTTCTCGTTTAATGAAAGCTGATAATCCTTGTTCCCTATACTGAAACTCCCATTTTTTGTACGATTAGCTGATCTTCCGAGTATGCAACCAAAATATTGATTCATCTTGGGATTCATGTAGCCTAGAAAAAAAATAAGCGTGAAAATGATGATGAGTTATATGAAAAATGATTTTTTTAATTTAAATTGTTTTTTTTTCACTAACCTTTGAGATCGTCAAAGCCAAGAACGACGTCTGCGGGTCTTCCATATTTATCGGGACACTTGATCGAGACTATTGTAGCTCCCCATGTGATAAGAACGACTTCCATACGATTAGAATTTGACAATGTGTAAGATTTTATCACGGTGGATGAAATTTCTCCATCTCCACCAGAGAGAGACAAAAAATCCTCCATACTTGGTAAATTATCATTAGAAATATCACCAAATATTCCCTCGACTATCGTGGAATCTTTGCAAGTGCAATTTTTCGATGTCATTATTCTCTGTTAAAATTTTCGTTAAAATTTACTTTAAAATTTGGTCCAAAGGCAGTGTAGAGAATTTCAGTGACTGACTTTTTAAGGTTTTTTTTTTTTCATTCTGTCAAGTGTCAATGAAAATATTCATTTTCGCACATTATTCGAAATTGTTTATTAATAATAATAATAATAATAACGCATCACTTACATCGGCGTGACGCTCATAATATTACAATAATAATATTAATCATATATATATTTTATATATATATATATATATATATATATATATATATTTATTTATATATAATTCAATCGCTATTTATAATTTTTATCATTAATATTTATAGTATAATGTACAATACTTGAAAAAATACATGAATTTTGTTATTAGTGCAGGTCAGACAGCGTAGTAAGACTTTCGTTTACTTCCGCGCGAACACCCGTAGATCGTAAAAATTATAGCTGCCGTTTTTTTTTTCAATTTGTTTTTTTTTTTTTGTTACTAATTATAAAAAGACGGGGGTGGACGAAGAAACGAGAAAGAAGTGAACGACGTGAATCCACAAAAGGATTATTAAATTAAATACGTCGTTAATATTGCAATTCTCGTAGGATCTTCATGACTAATTAACAAAATTTTCTCATTGTTAAACTTTCGTTATATCGATTGTAAAAAAAAAAAAAAAAAAACGCTTAATGCCACGCTCATTTTTTGCCTTTGATTTAATCTCATCGACTCACACATTTGATAAAAATAAAAATAAAAAAAAAATACACGTGCGTCTCAATTTTTTTTCACAGACAACGCGACGAGATTTCACTCGCTGGATTCGGCATAACTTTTTATTGGCATTTGCCACGAGCAGTCGTTTAAATTATTTTTCTTTTTTCTTTTCGCTTACATACATGGAACACATTGCACTCAGCATTTTTAATAATTAATTTACTCTTAAGCCTAGTGAGTCGAGTTACAAATTTAATGACTTAATCGAGAGAAGAAAAGAAATGGAAAAATCGAGAGCGTTGTCCGTGAATGCGAGAACATGAAAAATTGCATCTAGTCTGCATTATATTCGATTCTAGACTAAATTTTTTTTGTTTATTTTACAAAAAATACTGACGCTTAATTATTTTCCTGTTCGGTAATACAAGTTCGACAAAAAAAAAAATGAAAAAAAAATAAATAAACATCTGCGCAAAGACCGATTTCACCGGTTCCAGGCTTTCTTTTACGTATGAGGATCCGGTGATCGTTCGACGCATAATTTCTAATTTTTTTTTTTTTCACTTTACTCTTTAGACTTTTTTTTTTCAATGCTATCACTTCACGAATATTATAAACGCTATAAACGAGACACGATTAATTTTTTTTCTTCCTTCTTTATTCATAATTATATTCTGCTTGGTCAGTTATGAATTATTCTGTAAATTTTAACGCGTTTATGAAATTTTAAATGACTGGCTGTGTCCAACGAAATTATTTGCGTAACGAGAGGGGATAGATTTTTTTTTGTTGTTTTTTCGTCTGCGATGATCGATGCAAATATGATTGAAAGGCTTTTCATCGGTACGTATTATCGACATCAGCATGCCAAGGGTGCAAATAAAAATTTGAGCGCGGTCTCAGGTGTAAAATTTCAAGATTTTTCCACGTAAAATAATAAATGCGATCGAATAATTACAAAAAGACTTTCTTTCACATTTCAATATTACGACGATCGACTTAACAATTTCCAAAGTATGCAAATTTTTCTTTTACTTTTTTTAGCTTTTTTTTTCCCTTTTTAAATTGATCAAGCATTACGGAGAAGTTAGATCGTCATTGACTCGTTAAATTAAGCTAGAAATTTTTTTAATTGTATAAAAAAATAAATATAGCTTAGACTAGCACTTTTTTGGCGAACGAAACGCCATTACACAATTTTACATCATCGTTAACTGCCGAGTATTAAGATTAATTATTCAAGTTTTTTTTCTCCTCCTTTTTCTTCTTCTTTAAATTAAATCATTAATACTATCACCGATTAGTGATGATTAGCATGTAAAATGTTTTTTTTTTCTTTTTTTTTTCGACTCAATTTTTTTTTCGACTGAAATATCAAATAATTTGCGATTATCGTGGAAGCATTTCGAATAATTTTTTTTTTTCGTCGTTCCTCTCTCTCTCTATCTTTTGTTTCCTCTCGATCTCTCCAAATTTTAGTTAAGGTTTACATTAAGTACGTGATACTAGCACCGCAGAGAATATCTTTGTACAGCACAGACGTTAAAAACCTGATAAAGTTTAGTGCTCTGTCATAAAAAAAAAGAAATAATAATAATAATAATAATATTGCCTAGGAGTTTTACTAATTGTGCTAAAAAAACGCCGCCCTAAACTGCTCGAAATAATCGCAAATAAAAAAAAAACAAAAAACTTCCATTTCTAAGAGTAATTTTTTTCCACGAATACAACTTCCACATAGTGAATTTCCAATCAAAATCCAACAATCGAAAGTTTTACTCTCCCTCCTCTGGAAAAAAAACCGATCGAATGAAAAAAAAAATAAAAAACAAAAAAAAAACGATTCTCCACGACATGATGGAAACATTAATCTCGCTAAATATTGTTACAACAATTCTATGTACATTTCGGTTGTATCCTAAAAATACTGATGATCGTCATACGGGGAGGATTATGAGTGAAAAAAAAAAAATTCGAACAAATTGTATTGGAGTAGAGTGGAAAAAGTATGAGAATCAACGTGTCAACGGTGATTTTGTTAAATGAACCTTTTTGATTTGAAACTAGCGTTAAAAATGAGAGTATTATTATTATTTTTTTTTGTTTTAAATGCAACTCCGAGGGTTCCTAAGGCGATTAATAATTTTTTCCAGGGATGTTCTCTCTCGTTTGGTACACAATAATATATTATCTTATAATATCTAAAGGGCAGGGGGCTCGCGGGGAATGTAAGGATTGCTGCTCAGTGTTCGAATTTTTATCGTGTGAAATTTTTCTTTTCCTTTTTTTTTTCTCTCTCGAGTGTCTTTGATATATATATATACAACATCAATTGGATTATATAACAGGGTCGTATAAAGCTCAAATACGTCACTCAAAAATCTCCCCTGATCGTACTGCTTGTGTCGCATCGATAAAATGTCCAATTTCTAATTAAAAATCTACACGCAATTTTACCATATTGTTGGCTCATTTATAAAATTTAAACATAAATACGCTGTCGTGACGATTTATGGGCCTAAAAAATATTTGTTTGGTACTGAAAAAATTGCAAAAAAAAAATTAACGACGTTTGCAAATCTGTACATGAAAAATGATTTCGCAACGACGATGAAAAAAAAAAAACACTCGTCGTGTCTTTGAAAAAAAAAATTCTTCAACTACATCGAGGAAATATCTACTGTACACTTTTCGCGATATATATATATATATATATATATATATATATATATATATATATTCATAAACGGCGCTACAAAAAATCCCTTCTAAGCCCTATTGGCTCTTCGTACATGCTCATATCAAAAAAGATCTCATTTTTTTTCCCTCTAAAATGCGAGTTATATATTTTTATACTTCTATGAGAAGAGAGAAAATAAAAACAGAAACGCAGAAAACACTCTCGAGGATTCTCGCTAGTCACAACAAACTGGAATTCTTTAGGAATGTCGTTATTTAACTTTAAACGTTGACCAAAAAAAAAAAAAAAACAAACAAAAAAAAACGTTCCAAGTACAACGAAAATGCTATAAATGCTGTAAAAGTTTGACTGCCGTTGCTAAAATTAGCAATTTTAGGTCTCGTCACGTGTCAAAGGAATGTAAATTGTAGATTTTTTTTTTTTTTTTTCGTTTTCAATCTTCTTCATAATCGCTCTCGATCTAAATTTTGGAATGTGAGCGAGATAAATTTTCCAAGCAAAGAAACAAAAAAATCGGCTTCCTCTCGTTATTAACGTAAATTAAGATATCAGGAGAATTTCTTGAAAATTTTAAAATTCTCCTGCAAGAGGCAGTGCTTAGGATCCGTTCTTTAAGATCATAACCGATCTGTTGTTTCAAATACACATTTGTACAGTTTTTTTGCTTGAACCGTTGAAGCCCGAATTTTTCCTCGTAATTTTAATCTCAAGCTCGAATTTAAATCCTAATTTTGGGAGCCAAATTAAAGCTCGCCCAAAATTAAGGTTTTCCATCGAATTTCAACAAGATCAAAGTGACGATAAAAAATTCGGCCATTAATGGCCTCGAATTTACTCGGATTGATTTCTCCTCTCCTCCCCCCCCCCACCCCCCTTAAATTAGCCAATGCTATGATAAAAAATCACGCTCAAGTTCGGTAATGCTTGGCTTGCGATTTCTGCTGAGACGTCGACTCGCCTGCATAGGCACATTAATATCCTGCTGACTTTGTCCATGTACAGGAATATCCAAAAGAGCTTCGCGATGTTCTCTCGAGATGCTGTCACGATCGAAGGTAATTGGTGAAAATCTTACTCGTCCCATTGATATTTGACTATCTTTGGCCGAAACATAGCTCGAATCCTCGGACGTGAGTGAATCGGGGGGTGTTGGATTTGTCGGTGTGCCAGAGCCAGAATTATTTTTACTCGTGCTCGTCGTTTTATTTGGCGAATTGTACGAATAATTTGACCTCTTCAAGCTTGAGCGTAGCCTCGTGACGACTTCAAGATTGCTCGGTCTCTCAGTGCTCGAATTTGGATTTGAGTCGTGTGAATTTTGTCGGCTTAAATATTGCGAGCCATAATCATGATTCATCATCATGCCCGTGCCATAATTTCCCATGCTGGTCACAACATTTGGCGAGCGTTGTTGTTGTTGTTGTTGTTGATAATAATGATTTTGGGAGTAAAGAGAGTAATCGGTCTCGTCCTCGAGACGAAAAGTTGGATTTACGTTACTCTGACTGGATGTGCTCGTGTTTGAGACATTTGACGATGTGCGATGATGCGTGTAAGCCGGAAGTCGCGGTGTTGGCCGAGCTGGACTGTTTACACCGCTTGGATTGTCATATGCGTGTGGAAAATCCGGGCATTCGAGCATGCGATCACTTGAAAAAAAAAAAACAAAAAAAAATGATGATACGGTCGAAAATGAAAAGAAATAAAAATAAATTTATTCATCAACTCACTGATAATCGGCCGTGACGAAATATCCAGATTCAGGAGGTCTGTAATATTCCGGTGGCACAATTGCATAAACCGGTGGACCATAATCCGGATATGGTGCGACATTGCCCATGTAGATCGTTGGGACTCGCTCGATCCTATCGATTCTACCCGTTTCCGGTGAATACGCCTCTTCGTTACTCGTGCTCGAGCTTTTTCTTCGCGGACTTGGCGTCGGCACATTCGAGCCTGTACTGCCACCATAATGTTGAGGCGAATCGGTGAATCTTAAGGGCTTGTCCGTCATTACATTTGACGGTAGACCAGGCGCGATGCCTCCCATGTTGCTCAAGAATGGCCTGTAAAAATACATTTTCATTTAATAATTTCAATAAAAATATATTATATTTTTTTAAAATTTATTTATCAAAATTGCACCTCTAAAAAACAACATAAATATTATCTATTTTATTATTTTTTAATTGCTTGAAATTTATTTATAAAAATTGCACCTGTAATGTCTTGCCGGGCCATGATAAGTATTGTGAGGATAACCGCTGCTCGAGCTAAATTC
The DNA here is from genome assembly GCA_963669185.1 of Dyspetes luteomarginatus. Classification (NCBI taxonomy): domain Eukaryota; kingdom Metazoa; phylum Arthropoda; class Insecta; order Hymenoptera; family Ichneumonidae; genus Dyspetes; species Dyspetes luteomarginatus. The sequence goes on from OY769903.1 coordinate 4,578,262, forward strand.
ATACTCGGGTCCCAAATATCCAGAATTACGATTTGATCCTGTATCAGCCTGAAACCACCATCTTGGTGGTTCATCCTGAGGCTCGGCCGAACGTGGCTGTAGCCTTGGATGTATCGGTGAAACATTTGACATTCTGACGTCATAGCCGGTAGCAACGCCGGCCAACATTGAGGCAATGTTGTAAAGTACAAGCTCAATTATCCCTAACTTTGGTTTCTTAGCTTCCCCGTTGTAGAGAGTTGGCATTGGGACTGGCATCGGCATTATGTATGGGCCCGTTAATCCTGGCTTTATTGGATAATCGGTGGTCATCCAATCCGACGATATTTCCGTAGGTAGAGCTGTGTAATCTACAAATAAATAATTCATGTTTTTGCAAGGGGCAAAAGCGAGATGCGGCATTAACTTTAAAGGATTTTTTTTTTTTTTCCTCTCTTTGTTTAAAAAAATTAAAGAAAATTTTAACGATAATAATCATCGCGTAACAAGCAACAGCATTTTTCTCAGTTTTGTTTTCTCATTCAGTGCAGCTTTCCATTTCTTCTTACCTTTTTATTTTTATTTATTTCGTTAGTCATGAATTTACCTCGAAGCGAATTCATTTTCAGGCAGAGTAACATGCAAATTCCTATTGATATTTTAATTCCGACAGGCATTATTTTACTCAGCTTTTAATAATTCATATAGAGGATCAAAGATTTGAGTAATTCGTGCTGAGTTAAAAATTACAGAATTTTCAATCATTCTCGATGCAGTTTCTACATGCATTGAAATTGTCATTTAATTTCTACAATATTTCTTAACTAATAAACGAAACGAAAAGACTTCCTGATACAAATAATACAGAATTTCATACGGGAATGCGAATTATCCTCATCCAAGACCTTATTTGATTTTTTTTTCTCTCGTGGGGACATTTTTAATAATTATTTTAGTGAGATTTGTTTTTATTTATTTTTATTGCTCTCGTTTCGCAGTGGACGATCGAGAAATATCGCCCGAGATATCCAAAGTGCGGATATCAAGGCTTGGACGAAGAAGGACCATAGACCAGTACGGAGTTAAAAGTTAGGATACTACGGGAAGCATGCAAGGATTAATTTTTTATATATTTTTTTTTTACGCTCGGCATTTCGACCGCAAAATAATAGAAAATCAAACACGGGCATATATTTGCTACCATAAATTTTTTTTCAACCCAATACAATTAAATAGTCAATCAAAGCGTTCACATTTTAATTAATTATTCTTTTTAATTCCTGCCACTCACAGATGTTATATATATTTTATTCCACATCTATTCATAAATTCCGAGTTTTCGACAATGTTCAAAATTTTAGTAAAACGCGAAAAACAAAAAAATGTAAAAAAAAAAACCGGGCCGAGCGTAAAAGTTGTTTTTTTTTTTTTTTCATCCAAAGAACTAATAAACAAAATTCAACGTGTCCAACTGAAAAGCTTTTATTGAAAAAAAGTTTCTATAGTCTAAATACAGGTGTGTGTGTGCGTGTCAACTTTCTTCTATGAAATTGTAAGTGTGCTCATTTTACTCGCATCCTCTAAACATTAATTCAATGTTCATTTTTTTTTTTTTTTTCTTTCTTTTTTCCTCTCTGTATCTGCAAAGTTACGTTTGGAGGATCATATAATGACTCGTTTCGATGCTACTAATAATCACCAAGTTACACAAATAATTATATCAGGAAAGAAAAAGAAATTAAAAAAAAAAAAAAAAAAAAAAAAAGAATAACGATCACAAAAAAAGTGAATGACTCGTCACGGAACGATATAGTAGTGGACTTTGTTAGCTCTGCTTGTTAGACTGTTATACGTTACTCCAAGTAAATTAACAAGAATATAGAACCAACACCAGAAAGATTGATCGTCTGCGTCTCTTTTGACTGCTTTGCTTGCTTTTTTTTCATTTTCTTTTTTCTTTTTTCATTTTTCAGGGTGGAACGTGAGAGTGAACAATAATAAATGTAAAAAAAAAAAACGATAAAAAAAAAAAAATCACGGCGATAGCGACTTGCACGATAGCTGGAGGTGGATGATTGAAGAGAAAAAAAAATCACAGATATCCTTGTGATTCATCATTGAGCCTTTTTCCTTTTGTTTTTTTTTTTTTAATATATACCAACATCACATCACCGCACTTTGAGTTCATTTGTTTTGTTTCGTCTCATTGTTTTTTGCTCGTCGTTGCTAGAGTTTCAAAACGTCTCTCAAAACTTTTTGTCTCGTTTTTTTTTTTTTTGCCTTTTCCAACACACACAGCTTCTTTCTTCAGCCTGAACAGGCCCTCCACCAGCCGGGGCTTGATTCTTAAAATAAACTTAGTTTTTAAAAAAACTGGTCCCTCACCAAATTTTTTTGTTTTTTTTTTTTCGTTAATTCTGCGATATGAACTATTATGAATTGTGTGGTTTTTTTTTTTGTTTTTTTTTTACTAATCACGCACTACTACGGATTTTCTATGTCCACCACAGTGGAGCTTTCGTATTTCTCTTTTGACGTTTCGTTATAATCTTTTTTTTTTGTTCCATACTATCAATAATAATAATAACAATAATACTAATAATAATAATAATCGCAATAATAATGTAGATGGACAAGAAGGCTATTGGCATAAATAATAAGAGTCGGGTAACTAATTTACACATCGACGAGATAAGTGGGGGGAGGAGGAGAGAAAAAATTATCCCAAGATCAATGAATCAACGGGACAAAAGAATAATCTGAGATAGCTGAGTCTTTGCATGCATTAACCATTTACCATTTTTTTTTTTCACTTGGCAATCACGCGATTGGGTATAAAAAAAAAAAAAAAACAAAACGAAATTGTCCAAAATAATAATTGGTGAACAAGCGAGCAGGATTTTTTTTTTCGTTCTAGAATAAAAAAATGAAAAAAAAAAAAACTTATTACAGACATTTTGTGGAAAGTGCCAATTTTACGATGAGAAGAGAAATAATAGAAAATATGGATAATTATTGGATTGAGACTACTCGTGGATTGACATTGAAAAAGATTTAAAAAGAGAGAGAGAGAGAGAGATTGCGAACTTACGCGTGGAGTGGATGTTCTCCTCGGAAAGGCCTGCGATCAAGAGAGAACGTTTTAATCGTTCCTGTAGGAACAATATGGGGAGAAAGTTTTTATGGCGAGTCTACACACACACACAAATATATATATATATATATATATATATATATATATATATATATATATATATATATATATATATAGTACAAGTATCGAAAAGAGGAGAAAAAATGCTGTTTTTGTCGTTTGGGTTGTTTCACAACTATAGTTAGGGGGAGGGGGCTTGGACCACATGGAAAATAGAGCCTAAACGCCAATACCGAGTCACCAAGTTTATCCTAAAATTAGTATCAAGTCTATATATATATATATATATATATATATATATATATATATATAGTATAATAATTGAATAGAATATCTAACTAATCACACTTTCTGAAAAATTTCTCAGTCGCAAGGATATTAGATGAGAGAGAACTCACGGAGCTCGTGCCCTCAGAGCTTCGTCTCGACAGACTAACGATTCTCAATGATTCGGCAAGTCTCTCATTGAATTGTTTATCATTAAAATCTGTATGATTATCCTTGTCAACGGAATCACCAATTGACTCGGTAAATTTGGAATTGAGTTCTGACGACTCGTTCATAATATCGTAATCTTGATCGGAATAACGTTCTCCACTTTGTTTGGAAGCGAGGCTAGATTTGCTTCTCGTACTGTCGAGCGAGGATCTCGGTCCGTTCGCCTCGAATTCTTCGAGAAAACGTAACGAGCATTTTGACTTTGAACTGTCATTGGAGTGTTCCGAATCAAGATTACAAAGATCAGCCTCAAGATTTTCAAAATCAATGCCCTCGCGTGAATTAGCGGCTAAAAATTTTGGTGTAAAATCCCTCGTCTCGTTATTACTAGCGTAATCCAATTTTGGAATTGTTATGGAATCCTCGAGAACGCTGTACTCAACTTTACCAACCGGGACAATTTTACCGTCCAATGCGTCACGACTGCCCCAAGCACGTATTTTTTCAAGTACCCTAAGTGGACTTTTTGAATTTCGTGATTTGTGTCGGGTTGGCTTGCTTATAGAATTTTCAGGACTCGATTCAAAATTATTATCAGCAGAAGAAGAGTCATTGATTTTAATCGTTACAGAATTTTTTCTCTCTGCGGCTGAATTTAACGAACTCTTTCGGGATCCTGATGGCGAACGAAAAAAATCCGCTAAAGAATTTAATCTAGATTCCGAGCTATCTCGACGTTTTGTTCTCTCTTTTGATTTGCTACGTTCGCGCTTTTTATTTCTAACGCGTTTCGCTGTACCAACGAGACTCGAAGCGACTGAATGAACAAAATTTGACGAGCATGATGACAATGAATTATCACAAATTTGTTCATTGCTAATTTGTTGTTTCAAACATTTTGTTGCTTGGAGCAAATTCTTTCCTCCTATCTCGCTTGATGATGATTTACTGGGAATGGAAATTTTATAACGATGCGAAAATGAGGTTTGATCCTCGGTGTTATTGGTACGAAGATTTGTAGATCTGGCACGACGTCCAGCATCTTTAAAATCATAAGATTCGTATGTTTCGTTGAATGACTTATTGCCATTGTCACGATGATTTGTAACGCGCGACATAATAATACCGCAACTTTCATTATTCCTGTTCTCGTTAATTTTATCGTCCTTTGAACATCTTGTCGTTGCTGGGATACGAAGTAGCTCGTAATCTGTATTACGCGACGATGATTCATCGTCAATCAGATTATTCGCCGATGAATACAACTTTCTCGATGTTGGATGGTTACCTATTTCCTGCAGTAGAGGGGAACGATGTGCGCTCGCCAGCAGTGCTGTACGAAGGGGGGTCTTTTCAAGATCCGGTGCAGAACGCGACCATCTTTTGCCACCGGGCGATGAGGGATTCGGCGGTTGGGTGATTATTGCCCCGCGTTCACGCTGATGAAGCGTTGACGGACCCCACGTTTTACCCTTAACTCCGTCAGCCGGTACTAAACGAGGAAGAAACAAAAAAAAGAAAAATTCTACTCGCTACTCATTCTACAGCTACGCTCAAACTGTCCAAGATGAAGCCAACTAGATAAGTTTATTTTATTGATTCATCAATTTATTTAACAAATAATTTTATCACTTTTTTTTCATTCAAATTTGTATTTATTCTCATTAAAATTATTTTCTTAATTTCAAATAAATATTATTTAGACGAGGCTTCAATGTGGGCAGGTTGAAAAAATTTTGGAAATTTTTTGGGAATTCAGACAAGAGGACAGAATTTTTTTTTTTAAATAAAAATAAAAGAAAAAAACGGTAAAGCGACATTGCTCATGACGCGAGCAGAGTTAAATAGTAGGCGTCGACAACGAGATTACTTTTTTTTCACACACCATGCCGTTATAAAAATAAATTTTTAAAAAATATATATATATAAACAGATGCGTTCGATATACGGAAGAAAAAAAAACGAACAAAACAAATAAAATAATTGTTCAAACGATTCTACTACCAAAAAAGCACAAACTCTCGTCGCATCGTTCTCCGTGTCTTTGCGAACTCCATCTGGTCAAAGCAAATCCTGAGCACAATATCGAGTGTTCAGAATCATTGAATAGTCTTTTTTTTTTTCTTTCACTTTCTTTCGATATTTTAATATGCACGAACGACTAAAAGGGGGCCAACGATATATAATAATTAATGATGATAAATAAAGAAAATTTATGGCTTACAAGCAATTGCACGAAGACGGGGTATGCTCGGTGAGCCAGGTGGACTGTTGGGTCTCGATGGATTTCGGGGCTTTCCTCGATCCAGTGCCGTATGCTGGACCGTTATCGTATGACGAAAATCTTTAAAAAAAAAAGTAAAAAAAAATCAAATTATCAATCATAAATAAAATTCAATTTAAAAAAAAAACTTTTTTTTCTTTTAATTCAATGAAATAGATGAAAAAAAAAAGTAATTAATTACCCGATGGAGCGCTTATGTTACTTCCAGGCTCTTTCTTGTTCAGTTTGAGCCTCGATTTCTTAAATTTTCCTCGTCTTTTATTCGGTGTTGGTGTATTTTGCTGTTGTATTATCATCACCGTTAATTCTCGCTCCAATAAATCAATTTCACGCGCGGCCAATTCTTGCTCTCTCTGCCTCAAAATTTCCTCGTTTTGTCGCTGTTGCACTTGTGCCTTGGTCAATTCTTCTTCTCTACAGCGCAATTCCTGTGACGAAACAACGAAATACAGAAAAATCAGAAATTTTCAATCTCTTTTGATTATCTGGGAAATTTTCTCTATTTTATGGAATGACATAAACTACTCAATTAGTAACGAGACTCAAATTATAGCACAAAAAGTGACATTTCTCATTAAAAAAACGTCAATCCTCCAGGAAGGATTATATTATCGAATTTAAACATTTTTTGATAAAAAATATCAAACGTTAAGTATGAAATTTTGAATTTCGGCTATTTTTGGGACTATTAAAAACGTGAATAGACCCAATTTTTAACTCGAAAGTTCCCCTATGGAATATATATATATATAATTTAGTCATTTTAATCTTACCTCTTCGAGTGAACGGCATGCCTTTGCAAAGCATTGTTAAGAAAAAAATTGTACAATTATTACTAATTGGCCGGAATATAAATACCAAATTAATCCTCTCGACCTCAAATTATCAATGTAATAATTTTTTTTTTTTTTTTTTTAGTCAAATTTACGAATATTTCATCACCTTTTCCTTCATGCGCAATCCATGAAGAACTTGTTCGATCTCCAATCTCCAATCATCCTGCATCGTGTGAAACGATTCGTGCGGTGTGGCCGCAAATGCGCTTCTCACCTCGTCCAGTGCTACGAGAATTTCGGCAAATCCGGGTCTCCCGTGACTGTCCGAGGACCAGCAAGCTTATAAAACGAAGAAAAAAAAAATATGGTAAGAAATAAATATAGCAAAATTACGTAGAATTTTTTGGGATGATAAATTTTTAATCGATTTTTTTTTTTACCTTCCATCAAATATCTCCAGGGCTGCGGGCAAGTCGTGGGAATTGGCAGAGTTAATTTGTTAACGGCAACACCGTAAGCGACGGCCAGAGCATCGATGCCTTTGTAAGGCGTCTCACCGGTCAAGAGTTCCCACAGGAGTACGCCGTAGCTAATATGAAAATTTAATTCAAAAAATTTAATTAATAAAGAAAATTTAAAAAAACTTTTCAACCTCCTACAATTAACCCTTAGAGTGCACCCCTCTTGAGACAAGAAGTGCATATGGGGTAAAATTCACCTCAGTACTTTATCGTTTAAATTATCCACTGTATTGAGAAAAATACTCTTTGTTGCTTAAATCTTAAACTTTAAGGCTCATCCATTGAATTTTGGTAAAAAAATTCATTATTGCCCCAAAAACCATGATAGTGCGAGAAACACAAAAATAAATTTCGAGTTGAAATATCGCTGGGCTGAGATTGTATGCTTTAAGGGTTTATTAGCATCGATGATAAAAATTACCTCCAGACGTCGCTGGCTTTACTGAAGGTACTTTTCTTTATGACTTCCGGTGCCATCCAGGCATAAGTTCCGGCAGCGGACATTCGCGTTGTTTTGTAAACTTCTCTCGCGAGACCAAAATCCGTAATCTTCAGGGTTTTGTACTGAAGATCATCGTTTTCAATTGGTTCGCTGAGTAAAACTGAAAATAATAAAATGAAAAAAAAAATGTTTGTTTAATTTTTTGAAATAATTTATATCAATATTATATTTATTACGTTATATTATTATAAATTGCAAATAAATAAAAAATTGTAATATATATATATATATTTTTTTTCTCGTATTAATTTGATTTCAATTTAATACACGAAACTCTTTTATTTTATTTGTTTTTCGTACCATTGGAGCTTTTCAAATCCCTGTGAATGAGACTTATCGGTGCTTTATTGTGAAGATAATCCATCCCTCGTGCAATTTGTATTGCCCAATCAACGAGAACGTCCGGTCGTATTTTACGACCACTGAGAACCCTGTTGAGACTTCCACCTCTCGCGTATTCCATGACCAGACACATGTTTGGCATTTTTAGACAAACACCCTCCAGTTGAACGATATTTTCATGCTTTAATAGCCAGAAAAGTTTTGCCTCTTGTCTCACATTTTCTAATATTACGCTGGGCTCCTCGTCAGGATCCTGACGAGCCGCTTTAACTGCGACTTCGTGCTTTTGCCAAAATCCTCTGTACAATTAATCAGACCAAGAATTATAATGAATTATTTGAATAATTAATTATGAGTAAGAGCACGTTATATCAATTTTTTTTTTTTTTCATTTCACACAAACCTGTAAACCTTGCCGAAACCTCCTACGCCTATAACTTCCTCCAACTGCAACTCCAAAAAATCAATCTCGATTGGTTGTACTTTGTCGATCACCGACGATACCCTGTCGATGCTTTCCGCCTCGGCAACAAAATTCGCAGGAAATATACCAACTTTGCCGCGTATTTTTCCCGTCCACCAACCCTCGTCACCCGAGATCTTGGAATCTTTGGATAATACCTGTGACGAATATAAAATTAATGTTTTCATTTTTTCGAATTTTTGCAATTATCTCTGTTGGCAAAAAAGGCAATTTTTTGTCCTCTCTTCTTTTTTTTTTACCTCCACAGTTTCGCCTCTCTGCAACGAGAGCTCGTCCTCGCCCTGTGCGACATAATCGAAAAGGGCTGTGAAAATTGTCGAACTGTTGTCCTGCCTTGAGTGAGATGAGGAATGCGTCGCGTGCGAGGGACTCGTTTGTTGAGACACAGTTCTTGCCGTATCTCCGCTATGCGTGTCGGAAACGCTGCTGTCGGACATGTTGTTGCTAGTCGTACGTCCATACAAATAGGCGTAGCTGTAAAAAATTATACACAAATATATATATGTATATTTTTTGCCAAAAAATTAAACAAAAAAAATACGATCTTCAAAGTCATGGTCAATTTGGCCAGTCATTAGTGATTTAATGAAAATATTATTTAAATTATTATTGGGCTTTGACTCTTTTTATTTCATAATCGAGTAAAAAAGTGAAAATTTTGCAAATTTTGGTGGGTGACTTGAAAGTCTTTTTTCGCGTTACTTTTTATCATCCATCGGAGTGTCACATCGCCTTAATTGCTTTTTTTTTTAAGAAATTCTCCAAATGCCCATAACCGAAATTCATTTCATTCGTTGTAGAAGTTACAAAAAACTAAGTATGATTGAAAACCCGAGGGGTGGAGAGGAGGGGTGACGGTTAAACAATATTTAGGAGAAAGAAAAAATACAAATAGTGAGTATAAAAGGAAAAACTTAGAGGGAAATTTGAGAAAGTGAAGAATTGTCGTAAAAAGATAAGAATTATAAGAAACATTTTTAGAGATAGATGTTTGAAAAATGTTGGAAAAATTTTATGAGGAAGATGAAAATATCGAGTACCATAAAAAGATTCAGAATAAGATAAAATTTACGAGAAAAATTAATTAATTAAAAAATGGAAGGTCTCTCAGGCTAAAAATTCCGTAAAAAATAATAATATTCATGGAAAGAAAAACCTGAGAAAAAAAATGAAAATCAGCAAGTTAGAAATTTTGATAAAAAAAAAATTTTAAAAATCGTCACCTCGATAAAGAGGAATTTCCAATCATTTGCCATTGGGAAATAAATATTTTAAAGATTTTATTTATCTACAATTGTGGGATGTGTGTAGAGGTCGCTAATGTACGAATAAATTCCGATAGAGAAGTGTAAATTTCGTTTGATTTTTTTTTTTCTCAAGCTTTCCAATAATATAAACAAAAGTAAAACCAAAACAGACACAAAAAAAAACTTCATTTCCTATAATGCCCCATTATTGTGAAAAAAAATCTCAGCCGTTAAATAAAAATTCGATCGCAATTTTTGAGGTTATGTCTAAGCGTAAAAAATAAAAAAATAATATCGAAAATTTACCTAGCCGAGTAATTATTTCCTCTAGCAGGATTTTGATATCTTGGCGATGATGATGCTGTACTTGGAGTTTGGGGGTGTGAGGAGCCATTCTCCGGATATAGTAAAAATCGCTCGCTCCGATGACGAGCATCAGGTTGTCCGTGGTCCATCAAGGTAGACAAGCCTCTTGCCGATAGCCCGGCCGGCGGCATATGGCTAAACTGCTTCTTTTTTCACTTTTTTTTCTTTGTTTTTGTTTCTTTTAACTTATTTTTATTCTATCCTTGTTGTTTGTTTTAAGCCTCTTGGCCAAGTACCATTATGGTCAAACGCTCACTTCGCGTTCGTCGTACGGAAAATTTCGTTTTTCTTCTTGTCCCCCCACCACTTCCGGTTTCACTCGAAACTGTCATAAACACAAAATAATTTCCGCACCTGTTAGCCCACTTGTGCCTGACAACAACAAAAAGGCTCGAAAAACTTCCCCACTAAATTTACATTCACGTATTATTATTTTTTTTTAATTATATTTTTGGGTCAAAATCTCTCAGGACCCATCAGCAATAATTCCTCTTCTCTTGGCTCCCATCTCGTGTTTATTTATTTGCACAATAGTCCGATAAAAATGAAAAAAAAAAAAAAAAAAGTCACTAGTTCATCTCATTCGAGCCATAATTGTCACATATATATATATATATATATAGATATATATGTATATATATATTTCTTAGTATCTTCCGTTTAAATGAGAAACTTGATTTCATTTAAGGACGTTCACCTTCGTAGATTGCACGACGCACACGATTATCACACACACGATTGAAACAAAAAAAAAAAAAAGATTGCACAAATTTAAAGGGCCCCGTGTAAGCTTATATACGGGGGTGGGGGATACTAGTGGGGGGTGAGAGAAAAGGAAGAAAAAAAGGCGAGAGGTGTAAAAGAGATACACAAACACTAGAATGCACGCACACACACACACACACACGCGCTCGCGCGAGACTTTCTGCGCTACCCCGTGGTTGAAAACACTTGACCGATTGTTGACCGGTATTTAAAGCGAAATTATCGTTCTCGCAGACTTGAAGATTTCGTTAATTTCTAATCAGAGCACTTGCGATAATTCTTATTTCTTTGATAGAACTTTGAGAGAGTACGAAAAGAAATTTACCGTGAAAACACTCGCTCTCCCTCTCTCTTTCGCTTACTCGTTTGAGGGAGGGGGAGGGGGGCCTGCTCGCGTCAGGGTGTGTATGTATACCCACAAGCCACTGTTTACGCGGCCGTTCTCGTGCGTTTTTTGCCCGATTCTCCCGACTTTAGTGTATTATCGGGGATACGAGAGCGGCGGGGACGCCTCCCCAAGGACGCGGAACTCCGCGTCAGGCCGCAGCAAGCCCGAATATACCTCATGAAACGCGAAACACAAAAATTAACGAGCAAAACTCCACGGCGATAACCTAACGGACGCCATGTTAGTTTTTGACGGCCCCACCGTTGACGTGCGCGCCGCTCTGTGGGCTAACTTAAGCTAGACAGGCTATTCGCGAGGACGGCCACCCCGCGCAGACTGGGATTCACCTCAAGCCTGATCTTCAATCAGTCTTTTCTACTTCCCCGCTCCGCGATTCTCCCCCACCCCTAGCGAAACGTTACAGAAGTTATCGGGAGCAAAGAAAAGGAAGGAATTATTCTCCGTAATTGTTATCATAAAAAGTTGACATTGATAAGAGAAGATTAGCAGGAATAGCAATAAAATTTGACACTTTCAAACCACTCACGCCCCCTTCTCCTCGCGGAAGATAACTTCCATGGTGACATTATCTCAAATGTCCCTAGATTAGTGTTATCTCGAAAAAGCATCTCAGATAACGATCTCATCTCGAGTAATCTGAAGTTTTTCCTTTTTTTTTTAATCAATCCGGATTTTATTTGATCTTAAATTACATAAAAATACATTAAACGGCGAGATGAAGAGAAAAATGCGAGGAAATGAGTGATATTAGACAATCATTTCCAATTCTCTGGCATAATCAATCGCCAGAGTTGCGAGATCGGCACTCGGTATCGGATCCTCAATTTTTTTCTCATTTGGTGCAGTAAAGTAGAAATTTCCATCCTTCTTCAGAGTCCAATTTTTTTTCGTTGCAAAAGCCATCGTTTCCTTTTCGGAACTCAAATTGAGCATTCGAGATGCATCTTTCATCGACACTTTATCATATGCGCTCTCCATACAGGCACCAATCTCATCGCGAACGGTATTTAAGAGAATATCAATGAAAAAATTATAAGATGCTGCTGGAACGTTTCCTTTGGCCAAAAATATTTTGTTGTAAGAACCCTCCATGAGACATTGCTCGAGACTCAATGGATGCCTTATGTAAACATTTGATTGTATCTGATCAGATGGCAAGAGTTCAAGTTCAGTATGAAATTCTGCAACTCTGTTTTGTGACAGTAAAAAGAGAAGATTAAGGCCCAACAATTGGTACTTGTAAGCTGATTCTGGAAGACCGGATTTGTAATCAAAGTAGTAACACTTTAGCTGTGCCATGTAACGTTCAAACGATGGTATATCCTCTGATGCTATACTCCATTGAGCTCCAATTTCCAGGATATCACCTAAATTGAATATTTTTTTGATACTTAATCATTTTTTATTTGACTGTATTAATTTTTTCCATTTCTATTTTATTTTTTTTCAATTAAAATTCAAATACCGGAAATCTTGGAAAATACGTACGTGCAATGAGCAGTTCCTTTTGGGAAGCTACACTACTCGAAGTTGGTAAAAACATGAGATGTGTTAAAGCCAGCTGAAAGAAAAACATTGTTAGAGATCATTGAAAACGATAAAGTCATTGTTTAACGAGAAAAAAATTGATGTAATGTTGTTTGAAGGGAACGAAGTAATGATGACAATCCATTTTGACAGGAAAAAAGAATGAGGTTATGTTGCCCAAGAATTGAGAATAAAGATTGAAGTAATGGGTAATTAGTGGTACCTTAAGCTGATCGAGTATCTCACCGCAATTCTTTAAATTGCACGGTGTTTTTGTCCATTCACGTTTCAAATTTTGATAAACTGGAACAATATCTTTGAGCGCCGCCATGTCTGTAGTTGCTGCTTGGACCATCGTGAATTATGTACGTGTGTGAAAAAAAGGAAGCAGTGTGCCTTTTGGATACAAAAAAAGTCTGTATGGGGATTTTTCCAGGGATAATTTTGGGTACTGAAGAAATATAATCATGAGAACTTGCGACACGCGGCGCTGCCGGCGCAGGGATAATAGCAGCGGGCTGTTTTACCAACCAAAAAGTTTTGTGCCGAAAAATGTTGATTCCGTTTTTATATTTTTCATGCGCTCTTCAAAAAAACACATAAACTAATTCAAAAAATTATAAAATTATATATAGTCGGGCTCCGAATGAATTTAAAAAAATTAACAATAGTCCGATTTTTTCGTAGACGGATTTGCATTAACTCGAGCGGCGTTTTCACCACACAAACTTCCGGCAAAAGTTCTTATCCAAGGAGATTCGTCAAAACCGGCGACTTTCCCTTGGAGAATGTTCCAAACATCCAATAAGAATCTCCCAAAACTCGTTTCGACCATGACGAAGATCGAGTGCATTCGACTTTTTTCGTGTATTATTGATCAAAGTAAATATAAATAATACGCATCTCCCATTGACAAGACCAAAGACAATTGATTTGAGAAAACGTTCGACTGACGCAACTCTTGATTAACATTTCGAAAATCTCAATCATATCGGAGAAAGTTTGAAAAAAAAAGAAGAACGGGAGAAAAAAAATACCATAAGCACTCGCGCACTCGAGGGGCGCACTTGAATGGTTGGATATACCAGAGTGTCATCTTTGCCGGCCTTCGACTTCCTCTTCCCGTGACACGTTACAATGGCGTCCGGAGTAAGTTTTTCCCATGCGACATTTTCACCCCTAAACATCGACGTTACGAGCGACCGATAGAATCATTTTAATAGAAAAATATCAAGCCCGAAACTCATTTTATCTAATGGTGGTGAAATTTTTTTCAGACTTTGTACACGTACCCGGAAAATTTCAGGGCTTACAAAGCCCTGATCGCGGCCAAGTATTCCGGTGCTCAGATCAAGATCGACAAGGATTTCGTATTCGGTGAGATCAACAAGACCGATGCTTTCCTCAAAAAGTTCCCTCTTGGCAAGGTTAGTAACAATTAAAAACAAAAAAAAATCAACTATTAATATTTCACGGTATGATAATATTTCTAATTTCGGCACTTCCGGTGACACAAATGAGTCAAAAAAAAAAAATCATCAATCAACGAAAATCATTTGATCCTCGCAAAATTTCTGACATATGTCTCGTTCAAAATTGACTTTTTTTTTTTTTTTTGTGGATATTTTCGATATATAGCGATGGAAATTTTTTGGTAAAATATACGAATGTTGCGTTATCGAGAAATTGGCTCGAGCTGCTTATTTCTTTTTTTATTCTTAAGGTGCCAGCCTTTGAGACTTCAGATGGCAAGTATCTCACAGAGAGCAATGCCATTGCCTATTATGGTAAGTTTTTCATACTTTCTCATATCTGTCTTTCCTTTATTTCTGAATTTGGAAAATTTCTAATTTTGGAACATTCAGCCCTGTGTGTCTAAAAATATCTTGAAATTCTATGCAATAGTGGCTAATGAAGAGCTGAGAGGCAAGTCTGACATTGACAAAGCCCAGGTCATCCAATGGCTGAGCTTTGCTGATTCTGAGATCGTACCAGCAAGCTGTACATGGGTTTTTCCTCTTCTTGGTATCATGCCATATGAGAAACAGGTAAGGCACCTTTTTTTTTAATGAATTTATATGATAAATTATAGACTGTAATTATTATAATTAATACAGCATTGATATATTATTAATAAATAAAAAATTACTGCTAGTATCATCATAATTTACACAATCATTGTAAATTATGATCAGTGTAGATTTTAAAATATTTTTATCATTTCTCCTTGAAAAGGCGAAATTATGAATTAATTAAATTCAATTTTCGTAACGAAAGGAGATACATTAAAATTGCAAGGAGTAAAATTTTTATCGATATTTGCACATTTTGCAATGTTGATTTTACTCGCGCAAATAATCTCTGAGCAAATAAATGAACAACTGTGAAAATTTATGAAAATTGTTAAACGATGAAATTTCAGACCGTGGAGAGTGCCAAGGAGGATGTTGCACGAGTATTGACTTCGCTGAATGCTCATTTGCTCACGAGAACTTATTTGGTTGGCCAACGTCTGACTCTGGCTGATATAAGCGTTGCAATGACGCTTCTCCACCTGTATCAGTACATTCTTGAGCCAAAATTACGCGCTCCTTATCAAAACGTCAACAGATGGTTCCAGACAATCGTTTATCAGCCTGAATCAGTCGCTGTTATTGGCAACTTCAAATTGGCCGACAAGATTCTCGAATATGATCCGAAAAAGGTCGTCGAACAGCATCAGGGAAAATCTGCGAAGAAGGAGACAAAGAAAGATTCAAAGAAGGAAGGAAAGAAGGAGAAAGAGACAAAAAAAGCTGAACCAGCCGAGGAACTCGATGCTGCCGAAGTTGCACTCGCAGAGGAGCCAAAATCTTCAAATCCCTTTGACTCTATGCCCAAAGGCACCTTCGACATGGATGACTTTAAACGTTGCTACTCCAACCAGGACGTTGACAAGTCCGTGCCGTATTTCTGGGAAAAGTTTGACCCGAAAAATTATAGTATTTGGCTCGGCGAGTACAAGTACAATGATGAATTGACAAAGGTGACATTTTTTTTTCTCACTGGAAATGAAGAAAAAATTGCGTTTTTTTTTTTTTTTTTTTAATGCTTTAACGCCTTATTTATATTTTTCAGGTTTTCATGTCCTGTAATCTCATCGGCGGAATGTTCCAACGTTTGGATAAAATGCGAAAGGCCGCATTTGCGAGCGCCTGTCTTTTTGGCTCGGATGACAACAGCACTATAAGCGCTATCTGGGTCTGGCGTGGACAAGATCTCGCTTTTCCCGTGAGTTTTTCATCTAATTTCATTACAAACAAAAAAAAAAGCACAAAATAAATGATTTCTCAAACTTTCTTTTTTTCTTCTCCTTTTGGAATTTATAGCTGAGTCCCGACTGGCAAATCGATTATGAATCGTACAACTGGTCAAAGCTCAATCCATCCGACGATAAAACAAAGAAGTTGGTTGAGCAATATTTCAGCTGGAATGGCACAGACAAAGAGGGACGAAAGTTCAACCAGGGCAAAATTTTCAAATAAACGAAACATCCGTCGCTTTATAATAAGAGAAAAAAACAACAAAAATTCCTAATTCACACGAAATAAAACGTTAAAAAAAGTGACCCCCATCGGTTGGACAAAAAAATTTTGCACGAATGAAAAGTTATGAAAAAAAAAAATGAAAAAAAACCTTCCATCGTCATCCCTACCGATCCCCCTTAAGGAACTCCAAGGCCTTCGTACTAATTTGTTAACAATAATGCTTTGACCTCTATCCCAGTTTTCTCCGACCTTGATTAGAGTTTAAACTCTGTTTATCTTATGTTAAAACTAGGTGAAAAAAAATTCAACCACATCGAAGAAAACTGGTGGTATCGTCTCATTTTAGTGTTTTTGTCATTGTTTATAATTTCTTTTTTTACTTGTAAAATCCATATGTAAAATTTGATTTGATATTTTTTTGTAATTTTTTTTATCCATTTTTTTGTTTAATTTAACAAAAATTATATATTTGAAAAAAAGAAGGGAGAGGAAAAGACACAAGAAACTGATCAATGTAACGCTAATAATTATGATTTATATTTCAATTATAATTAGAAGTAGATAAAAAAAAATCTCATTCAAAAACCTTTACTGTCCAAAAATTTAAGACAGTGTGCAACACAATCGCCGCGAAATTTAATCAAACCGGCAGGTTCATTCATTTGCGAAACAACTTTTTTGCCAGTCTTATCCTTAATGTATTGCTTCAACTCTTTTTCCAGCCGGAAAATATCTCCCTGAATTCGACGAATCATCGTTATTCTTCTCATTCCACGCATCGATCGACAATAATAAACTGGTTGCATGTGATTTTTCGAACGTTCGACGAAATACGGAAGTGACTTTGCTGATGCTGAAATTATTTTTAGAAAAATTAAAAAAACACGTAATAAGATTTGAATAATTTTTCCATTAATAATTGAAAATAATTTACGTGACAGAGGCTTCCATCCTGATGGGTAATCCTTCAATTCCGTGGGTGGTTTTGGAATTATTTTTTCCTTCAGTGCCCAATTTACATAAGACCATTCTTTGGGATCGTTTGATATCTCAAAGTCAGGTAATTCTATCTCTCTTTCTTTCATTCCCATGCCAACTTTTATAGTGACCCATCTTTGCTGTATCTACGTTGAAAAAACGATCGGAGAATAAATTTCATGATAATTACGAGATTAAATTTTTTTTTTTTTTTAGGTTATGTGAGCTTTGTGAAAAACAAGAATTTATTGCTCATATTTTCGTTGACGCGTTATTATTGATTAATAATTGGATAGTTATGAATATTTCTCATGTCGGAAAACAATTTAGAGAATCTTTTTACCTTTCATTCAATGAAATATAATATTTCGGAGTATATTTTTTCACGATGGCCTTTAAACGACAAAGCAACATGTGGTTTTCATTATTTCGAGAAAAAAAACTACACGTATACCTGAATTTGCAATGGGAATAATGAAGAATAATGAAAGTGAGCAATGCCGTAGTCTAAAAATACGGCAAAAGCGTGTAATGAAAAAAAAAAAAAAAAACAAATAGATAAGGGCTCGTCGTGAGGCCCTTCACTTCCGAGACCGATAAATACACGCAGAGTTAAGGCGTATATCGCGAGTGATTCTCCGAGACAAGTCTTAAGGCAGTTGAATATTTTGAATGTGTGAGCATTTAGATTAATCACATACCTGATTGACAGCTGGCAAAGCTTTTTTCCAACAATCACCGGCAATCAGAGGTGAGCGAGTTGTCGCAATTGCAGAACGTGCGAAAATCCTAAGGGCCGCCATTTTGACTTCGGTAAATAAGGGTCGGTGGCCGCCATTGGCGCACACGGGCGCGTCTTCCTTCTCTCCGTTCTCTCTCAGTGTGTTTCGTCTCTCGACTTTTCCCGTGGCCAGACGTGTGCACGGGCGATCCCTTTTTTTTGTTTTCTTTTGTTTAACGCGATTTTTCCACTCGTTAAAGTGACGCGACGGACACGATCGTTGCTTACGTTACGCGCAAGAAACGAAAGTAACAACATTAAAACCAAGGGCGTAAAATTTCATCGAACATTGTGTTGATGAGTTAGCTCAAAGATACTCTACGGATACGGGAAAAGTGCCGCGTTGTTCCGCGTTTGGCATAAAACGTTTTTTTTTCTCATCTCTCTTTGCTCTTTTCTCCATCGTTCTCATATCTAAAGAATTTCCAGTCTCGCTCGAGTTGGCTCGTCAATTGTGTCAATTACGTCGCATTGATCGAGCCAATATGCGAGACTGTCAAAGCCTCGATTATTTACGTGTGAAATAATAATAGAAACAAAAAAAAAATAATAATAAAAATATAAAAAAAAAAAAAAACGTCGTGGATATAAAATTTATGACGAACAGGATATAGATGGGACCACGGTGAAAGGTAGTGTCAATGTCCGTCAGATGGCGATAGTGTTAAAACAGTGAAACAGCGCATAGACACCCTGCAACGGTACTGTGTTTTTCACGGGGATATTATTTCCCGTTTATTACGGATAAAACGTCGTGTTTTCGGACGAATTTTCGGCCTCAGAGGTGAGTAAATTGTGATAAGAAACTATGACGCGTAAAATTATCAATGAAAATAGCCGGGAAAACATTGAAATAAGCCATCAAAGTTCGTTCACTCTCCGGACCCCGACCTTTTGTTTATTCGTGGCGATTTTTTTTCGCGATCATTTTCATCGTACATTTTCACGTACAAAGCATCTCGTCAACCCTAAAATTTGTCTCTCCCTACTTAAGTCATTTTATTAGCTGTCCAGTGAGACAAGAATTATCAAGGTAGGTGAAGTCAAAGGGAAGATATCGTGAGAAATAAAACGAAGCCTTTTTTTCAAGACTGGCGGCCTATAGAGAGAGAGAGAGAACCTGTGTAGCTCACCGTAACACATCCGTGTGTGTAAATGCAAAGTTTTGTCACGTAATTTTTTTTTTATTACTTTTTCTTCCTCGGCTCCAGGGCCGCATCGTACAACCCTAATTTTGTCGTTGACACTCAAAAGGCGCTAATGTTGCAGCGGCGAAAAATATTCTCTGCATCTTGCACGCGTAACCTGGGCCTGACTCAATATAGGTTTCATCACTCGAGATTATCCTCTCTCTTTCTGTCTCTCTCTCTCTCTCGCTCGCTCGCTCGCTCTCTCTCTCTCTCCTTCTCTTTCCCTCCCCCTCTCTCTCTCTCTCTCTCTCTCTCTCGCTCTCTCTCTCTATCTTACTCTCTCGCTCGTTGGCTCTGTTGCGCGTTACCCGTAGATCTTTGTTCCTCCCGTCTCTCGTTTCCTCCCTTTGCGCGATCTCTCACGGAAATGGAGTCGTTTTATCGCCGCCTGCTGGCTGTACTTCACGTTCGCGTTAACATATATATATATATATATATATATATATATATATATATATGCACATATGATTTCGAAATCAGGCAAAGTACACGCAAAGTCCTTTGTCGTTCTACCCCAATCGTGTAGATCGTTCGATTCATGAAAATAAAGGGAAAAAAATAGGTAGAAAATATAAATAAAAAGACTCACAATCCTTTTTCTCTCTCGCGACGCTTTTTCTCAACCGTAAACTACCCCCTTTCCACTCGGCCTCCCTGCTAAGGAGACAGAGGGTTGTAATGCAAAGACTCGAACTATTATGTAGATGTATATATATATAGACACGTATTCATATGCACTTTTATACTCTTATATATATATATATATATACAAAACACATGTTCCAAATGTGACCTCAATTAAACGTGATCTAGATCACTGGAATAGTCTACTATTTCATGGAAAATTGTAGATATGCTCGGAGCACCTGCAATTACTACAGTTTTTTTTTCTTCTTAATTTCACGTTCTTGGACATTTATCTCAAAGTTTTTATTCTACGCAAGAAATTATAATATTATAAATTGAAAATTTGCTAAAATTTGATTTGTTGCAAACATTTATAATCGAATGATTTTTTTAAATCATAATTTCGAAATTTCATTTATGATGTTTTTTTTTTCATGGGGGGTGGGGGGTGGGGGCACGAATTTTAATACCCAATTTTATTTTTCGACCCGATTTCATGTATTTGTAAAAAATAAATTTTCATGCCCCGAAAGATTATTGTGAGAGTGATAATTATTTGGTCGAGTCACAGAAACTCGGGAATACCCAATAGAAATGTGTGATTTTTGCAGCTCGTGGCTCGTCGGATACAATCCCCCAAAAGAGAGAGAAAAATCAAACAAGAAAATTATGGAATTCCGTTTTGCAGGAGCCCAATGTGGGTTGAAGTGAGATGGCATCCAGGGAGAAAAGACCCTTAGGGCCTTCAAAATCAAAACAGAAGGCGAACAATGAGTCTCCCCTGCCGTCAACGCCGAACAATCGTAAAAGAACGCAGACGACGACCTTGAAACAGCAACAATTGGCACGCGACATATTAGAAGTTGTTGCAACTGGTAGTCAACTTTCACCCAAACTGGAAGCTTCTTTGCCCCGGAAAAAAGTCCTACGGAGTCTTCGAAGAAAGCAAAAATTACGAAACGCAAAAGCAAATTTGATAAACGTAAAAGTAACGAAAAAAGTACCAATAAAAAATCTTCGAAGAATCGCAGTTGACGTTAAAAAAGGTGTTAAATTGAAAAAAGTTAAACGGCTCGTCGAGGCGGATAAAAATACGACGAAAATAATCGATCAAAGTATCGTGGAAGAAGAAGAGCAAGAGGAGGAGGAGGAGGAGGAGGAGAACGATACGGAGAACGAAACTACGGGTAAAAGTAGCACGAAAAATAATCTTCGAGCTAAAAAGACAAAAAACCCGACAACGAGACTAGCCGAAGATTCGGATATTGTGCCTTCAACAGAACGAGAAACAACGGATGCAACGACATCTGTAAATTCCAAGAATAGTCCAAAAAGTAGCAGAAAATTGAAAAATATCGAAAGTCCTGATTCACCCTCGAAAAGCTCAAAAGGTCAAAAAAGCTCGAATAAAAGGACAGCGAGTAAAGAGCGTGATATTATAAGATTGACACCGACCACGAGAGGTCTCAAAGAGGTCGAGACAAACGCGAGTAAAAGTTCCGGTGGATCTTGGCCGGAAACAAAAAATACAAAAAAATCATTCAACAGCTCGATCGATCTCACAATAGAGGAAGTTGTATCATCGATGCTGAGCGACGCGGAAAACGAGGATTGTCAGGTTGTCGGTGGAAAATTAACTCGAAGCCGAAAAATGCTCATTGACGAGAAAATTTTCGCCGATGTTGAGATAAAAAAAGAAGCTCTCGAGACCGATGAGGCAAGAACAATTGACGAGGATAATTGCCCGCAAACAGCTCAGCAAGAGTCACAAACTATGATACATTTGAGAAATCGTTCGAGCAATTCATTCTCACAGAGAAGTTTGAGAAATGGAAAATTGCGACAACTCACAGATTCTTCTGGTATGCCAGTCGAAACGGAAATGAAAAAACGTCGTTGGCTCAATATGGATGATCAAAATACAACAGAATCAGGAACGGAAATGAGCATTGACAATGCCTCGGATGGTAATATCGATGGAGAATCTTCATTCTCCGAATCAAGCGGAAATGAAAATCAGAGCAATGTCGCGTCGAGCAAAGATGATACATCGCCGATAAAATTAGACTCGCCAATTGATTTTTCTCAAGTTATCGAGACGAGCATTGAAATTGAGAATAATAATAATAGCGAGAGAGTTGATCGAGGATCCGGTGAGATTGGTCCAATATTACGCTCAAAAACGAAAGCAAAAAGTACAGAAGTTGAAATTAAGTTGGAGAACGTTGAGACTGATGAGCCACGACCACTTGGACGAAGTCTGGCTGGTCAGCTTGAGCCACGAAAAAGTGGAAGTTTGGATCAATTGCGAAAGGAAAGTTTAACGAAAATAGCGGATAACGCAAAACCACCAAAATCACGTCGTAGCAGCTTAAATATCGATGTTAAAAAGACAATGAGCTCGTTTTATGGTAATGAGAAGACTGAGAATTCGTCAAAATCGCAAATCGATCAAATGATCGAGAATATTAAATTGACGATAGCAAAATCTATCGAGAGTAAAATTTTTGGACCGGAAAAGAGTAGTTTGGTTCGTAGTAAAAATTTTGATGTACCGAAAATCGAGGAAATTGTTGCGCCACTCAGTGTAGAATCACAAAAACTTTGCCTCGATGAGAATCTCGTTGATGATGACGATCACAAGCCAAATGTCTCGAAAATCTCTCTTGAGGGTTGCGCCTCAAATAGTTCGGAAAATTCAGTGCCTAAAGTCGCTGACACTGCCAAAGAGATTGAGAAGCTAGTCATGGGTGAAATTGTAATTGTCGAGACGCAAAATAGCGAATCGGCAAATATTGATATTGCCCGAGACGAGCAACAAGTTGTTCTCATTGACCCGAGCGAAACGATAAACGAGACAAACGACAATGAAACGATAACGAGCCAAAAGTCTGAGAGCAACGATGAGAATTCGATAAACGAGAATGATAAAATTGGCGTTGAAAAAAATGAGGAAATTGAGACTGCGAATGATTACAGGGATGTGAAAAAATCAATTGTAACGAGGAAATCACCGCGTATAAAAAGCTCCACCGAGAGTATCGTTGATTTGGATAATAGCGGAAAATCGAGCAGCAGTTTTGACGATAGTGAGAAAATCAAATCTGAGCATACAAACGAAGAGAATGAAAAAAACGAAAGCCCAAATATCGAGGCAAAAGAATCGAGTTCGAGTTTATCAGAAATTCCCGAGACAATCGTTAAAATTGACAATGAGACTACGAATAAATTAATGGAGAACGAGAGTGTGACGGAAATTTTATCTCTTGATGAACGAAATCCCGAAATAAATGACAATAAGACTGCCGAGAAGAAAGAAATTGTTTCAAATATTGTCGTTATTTGTGAAGACTCGGAAACTCTGGAAAGTATCTCGAAAGAGATCGAGACTCTTGTCGGCGAAGCCTCGACGATAAATTCGATAGTAAAGGAAACTGAAGAGTTAACGGAAAAACAGGAAATTTCAAAAATTGAAGAAATTGAGGCCGAAAAATTAACGATAGAAAAAATATCGGAGATTGAAAAGATGATGGAATTACGAAAAGTCGAAATTTCTTGCAACGAGGAAACGATAGAATCAAATTTTCCATCTCAGGATGATATCGAAACACATGGAGAAGCTTCATGCGCCGAAGATGAGAAAAAAAAGGAAAAAAAAATCAACTGCCCGACTCATGGCGAAGAAACAATTTTGGAAATTGCCTGCAAGAGTCCACTCAACGAAGATCCTGATCGTATCGAAGAAAATCAAGAAATTCGAGTCGACGCGAGCAAATCACGAAACGAGAAAAATTCCGATGAACAAAAATTCGCTGCTGAGGAGAACAGGCGAGTTTTGAGAGCTCGCGACAAGCTCAAAAAAGCTGAAGCAAAACAAGCGACACGAGGAACAGAAATAAATGAGATGACGATAAAGCTCGAGGCTGAAATTCAACAGGAACTAGACGAGACGCAGGATTTGTTCTCCGAAGAACGAGCCGAGCCTGATGAAAAATTAAGCAAAGAGGTTGATAAATTAAGCAAAGAAGCGGAAAATCCTGAAACAGCTCAAATAACGATAAAAATAGAAGAGCCTGATGTCCCACCGGTTCGAACGAGACGAAGTCGTGAGGTGAAAAGACGGAAAGAGGAATTAACACAGCAACAAAATACACTGAAAAATAAACGGAGTCGAAAAGATCCAAGAAAATCAGATCAACAGAACAAAGAGGAGACTCTTTTGGACAACGAAGTTGCGACAATTAATGAAAATAATCGTTCCCTCGTTGAAAAATATGATAAAGTTCTCGGTGGTCAGGATAATCTTCGTGGCTTCTCCGAGGGTGGAAGAGGAGCCGTTGAAAAGCTTCAAGAAAGCTCAGACAGCAATCGCAGTAAATCTGAAAATGACATTGAGAATGTTAAGAGTAAATCTATTTGCAGTGAGAGATTATCCCGTCAGAGAGCCGAGAGCGATTTACTTAAAGATAACGAGAATGTCGATGGAGTTTCTGATGTCGAGTCGAAAATCACAAAAACACCGGAAACACCACAAAAAGACTCGGACGAGGCATCAACTTCGGGCGAATCTTCGAGCAGCCTCACAATTGGTGGCTCAAAACTTGACGAGACACCCGAGGATAAAGCGAAAAAGGAATCGATACTTCGTCTTCTTGGTCTTGAATCGTTGGAAAAAGCTGCCGAGAGACTGAATCATCAAAAAGCAAGAAAGGAACAATACACGGGGACACTCAAAACTGTTATCAGAGTGCAAAAGGACAAGGAAAAAAAGAGATCGAGATCACCGCTGAAAATGGTACTCAAGCAGGGACGTGGTGATGGAGATGGAGACTCGCCGGAGTTTTATACCATTCAGAAGGAGGTAAGACGAGTTTTTTTTTTTGTTTGTTTTTTCAACGAATTTTACTTTGAATTTTTCTCAAAACGCAATTTTTAAATTTCTTTTTTTTTTTTTTTACAATTTTTGTCGAATTTTACTCAAAATTGTACTCCAAATCGGATATTTTTAATTTTTTGGCAAATTTTATTAAAAATCGTCCCCGAACGGTTTTTAATTGTTTTTTAATTTTCTTTTTTCAAATTTTATTGAATATCGTGCCTGAATCAACCGTTTTTTTTTCTTTTTTTACAGTTTGGGACCAGTGGTTTGGGAGATAGCAGCTCTGGTGCGAATCGAAAGTTCTCTACTAACCACAGACACTCTTGCGGTAATCCTGGTTGCGGGCATAACTACATTATTAATCGTATCCCGATCCTCGTTAACTCGCTTTTTCATATATATATTTATATATATATATACATTTGTTTCTTCCTCAAAGACTCATCGTGCACGAAAATCACATACGCATCTCTCCTATTTGCTATTTCCTGCGAGAAACATAAGAGACTTGAGAATCTTCGTTTCTTCCTTTATCCAGATCAGCGATTGTTCTACCCACTGAAGAATATCGAAGAAAAAAATTGAAAAAAAAAAAAGACAAAAGAAAAAAAAAAGAAGAAGAAAACCAAAGTCCACAAAGCATGCAAGTTTCAATCCTCCATTTCACCAAAATTCTTTTTTGCTTATATCAGATAAATTTTGACGAAATTTTATCGAGCACCGCCCGAGTTGTCGAAATTCACAAATTTGCACGCTAACCTGCCCCATCAAGCAACCTGCCCATTGTGAAAACCTTTTTAGATATTCACGTAAGACGTGAGAAATGTTCGATCGCGTATTTTTGATCGAGAAATTTTAAATACGCAGACGAGGACAACGAGGAAGCACCACCGAAGGATCGTCAATCACTCGTAATACCTGAAAAATCATCATCTTTCTCCATTCATCCTGGTCGTTTATGCGCCGATGTTTGCTGCTATTGTTTTGGTAAATTTGGCTCCCTCGATACGCCGATGCATCTTGCTCAAATGAAATCGGACGAGAGACGACAAAAAATATTGAGCGTTGAGAAACATCTCAATAAGGATTCTTGTCTGTGCGATGCTTGCTATCGTCACGTCGACAGAAGGGTGAGAATGAGTATTTTTTTTTTCTTTGATTTTTTGACTCTCCGTTAGCAGAAAAAATTTCTCAATTTTAACATCCTCAGAGAGCTCTGTGTGAATGGCGTTTTTTTTTCCTCCATCATTGATCGTTGTTAAAAAAATTCAAAATATTTGAAAATTCATGAAATTCTATTTTTTTCATCAATATTTAATGCTTGAATTTGAAAAAAAAATCCATTTGGAAAAAAGTAGCGACAAATAAAGGAGATTTGTCGCTTTATGGAACGCTCGAGATCAATCGTTTTCTCTATCCATTTGGAAAATCATATTTTGGCGCGAAAATTTAAAAAAAAAAAACTCCCCAAATTTTTTTCTGCGTACTTGGATTAGATATTCATACCATTTTTTTTTTTTTTTTCGTTTTAAAGGCCAACACGAGTCCGACGAATATGCAGACGAAACCGCAAAGGCAGCATCGTCAATTGATGGTTTCGAAATGTTCGGCGCGAGACTGCCGAGAGCCAGCAAGACATCATGTTAAACGTCGCTGGTTACTCAAAGTCAAAGCTGTCGTTCATCATCAGGTAAATTTTTTATTTTTCCTCATTATTCTCTCATTCATTATTCCAATCCATCAAAATGATCAAACGAGTAATTAATTTTTTTTGTTTTTCTCACCTCAATCAAGGTCGACATAAATTGGGAATCAAGTCAGCACACCTCAATGTCATTCTGTGTCGATCATTATTCAAAAATCGAGCCTTATCTCACTTGTGCATTGTGCAAACGTCGCCTTGCCAAAAATCATACTCATCCATTGGCCGCTACCGAGACCGATGAGCTGAATCAACGTTTGGGCCGTCAGGGAATTCCAGTTCATCTTGTAGCCAGTACTTTTGTCTGTAAGCTGTGTCGATACTTTACGCAACTTCAGCTCAAGTACAAATACTCGGAAAACATGAACGCGAGTCACAAAAATTTTTGCAAAACTTATCGTATCAGGTGAGTGAGATATTAAAAAATAAATAAATAATTTTTCATTGAGCAAAAGAAATATTAAAAAAAATGAATCGTTATTTTTCAGAATTTTGCACTGTCACGACATCGAAGTATTTGAGGCTGACGAGGATGACGCCTCGCCAGGCACCTCAAAGGACAAGGAAAAGCGTAAAAAGGCAAAATGCAGTCAAAACAAAACAGCAGCAGGTATGTCAAAATCACCAGACGCAATGGCGAGCAATTCAGCATCGGAAAAATCAACACCCGAGCCAAATATGAAAAATTCTGATAATATTCTCGAGATCGATACTGACAATATTGTGCCGAAATGTAGCTCAAACGATGAGATAATGAGACGCGAAGTACAATTAATGGATCTCGAGAGTACAGTTGAAAAGTTAAAGAAAAGAAAAGCTTTGGAGCAGCTAATTTATACGACGGAGCCATCGAGTCCTTGCGAGACACGTGGCAGCGACGTCGTCGAAATTCTCGCAATGGACAAAGAAGTTACGTTGACGAGGTTGCCAAAAAGGCCACGTGTCAGCAGCGACATAACTCCTGTTGTTCAGCGACTCGGTGCAAATCCATCAATAAGCGTACGCACACTTTTCCCTGGTGAGGAAGAAATGAATCTTCATGCAAATGTTGAATTTACAAATGTAAGAGAAATTACACCACAAGGCTGGGAAAAATGTGCGACAATGATACAATACGATCGTGATACAAAACTTTTATGGCAGGAATTACAGAGGCCTTATGGCAATCAAAGTTCCTTCCTTCGACATTTAATACTTCTCGAGAAATATTACAGATCGGGCGATTTAGTATTGGCCCCAAATGCCTCGCGCAATGCAATTAATTATTCAACTTCGGTGCAAAATCGTCTTATATCGTATGAGGGACCAGAAAAAATGGACGAGCCAATAATGGAGCCAATATCGAGTGAATACAATAATTCGAGACGTTTGAGCGGTGGTTACGTGATGGAGAGAGACAGACTTTCGTTACCCAGCACAAATTCATTGCTCAGCAGCTCATCAACCCCAAAAAATACAACAAATAACCCAAACAATTGCACAACAGCAGCAACAACAACAACAACAACAACAGCAGCAACAATGGCTATGACAAATACGAGTATGAACAATTTGACCCCACAAAATCAAAAATCAGGCCCACCTCGTGTTCTCAAACTCACCTCGGGTGTCTCGATAATAAAAAAACCACCGCCAAGCTTACAAAGATTAAATTTACCATCTGGTAGCTCGACAAATGGCAGCCTACAAAAACGCAAAGATATTCCATATTCAAATAAAATACCCGTTACTTCCGGTGGCAAAGTTTTTCAATTGAGCGAGAATGAATTTAGGCGTCTTCAAAATTTAAAAAAACAAAAACAATTGCTCAGCGAACAACAAAGACAACAGCAACAACAACAACAACAATCATCGAGTCCTGGTGTTGGCGGTTCTTCATCAACATCCTCAACAAACACAACCGGAAATTCAACCATCAATCTAAAAGCCACAACACTCGCGACCCAATATCAAAAGGCACAAATGGCAGCTCAAACGCAATTTCAAAAACATCTGAGAATGCAACAGGAAATGCTCAATCGTCAAACACGGGGCGATTTTGAACCCCTTATATGCGACGTTCGTTCTCTTCTTAATGAAAATACCCCAACGCAAAATTTACTCAATACCCTGAATTTGCCAAAATCAATTCAGGTTACGACCAAACCCCCAAATCCAATTCCAATATTGCCAAAAATTCCAAAATCTCTCACTGTCATACCGCAAACTGTCTCGCGACCTTTGGACAAGTGACAGGGAAATATTGAGGAGGGAAGGATCGTCGATGAGATTGCAGTTTGACGAATGTTTTACATTTTTTTGTCTCTTCTTTCATTACGAGGGAATCTCAGCGAATGGGCCTTTGCTTGTTCTCAATTATCCTCGAAGACTCTTTATTTTTTATCTTTCCTATTTTGAATCATTCGAGAACTTTGAAGCGACAATATGGAGAGAGAGAGAGAAAAACAAAACGAAAAGTCGCACAAAAGCAGCACTAGGGATGTTTGGAGTGTTTTTGCCATTACTTTCCAAATTTGAGAATGAAACGATAAAGAGAGGAGGGGAGAAAAATTAAGAAAAATACATATTTATGAACTGTGAAAAGTGCGGAAAACAAAAAACAAAACAAAAATGGTCGTCAGACGACCGCAAAAGTAATACGCGTGTCGACACCTGAACTGAATTCGCCTGCGACGGTCAGGATGACCCGCGACATCATCGACGAGGCTTTCTCATGGGCTGTATATATAATAATACCAATAATAATGCATTTTTTATTGCATCAATTGGGACATTGACATTATATATATATATATATGTGCTACTACTATGTACGAGCTGCCCTCGAATCTCGATGATAATGCCAATTGTGCCTCGTCGAAATAAAAATAGTGTGTGCGGGTACGCCTATCGAAAAAAAAAAAAAAAAAAAAAAGTAAAAAAAGTAAAAAACAAACAAAACAAAAAAGTGCCTAATCGTCACAAATCAAGAAGTGAGATTGAGAGAGACAGAGGGAGGCGTTAATTTTTAATAATCTATGCGATATGATAAAAAAAGTGACCTAGCATGGTATAATTATTATTATTAATATTATTATTATTATTATTATTATTATTATCTTTATTATTATTCATTATTATCATCGATTTCATTATTATAACGAAATATCGTTCAGAAAGAACCACATCAGTCACACTTTAACTACGCACCTCTCTTTTTGTTTATTCTTTCTTCTTTCGCTTTTCTATCGATTTAGTTGTAACGAATTTAAATTGAGGGAGAAATTCGAGTCCCGCGAGATAATCGGGGAAGACTTATTTTTTTTTTTCGTGGACGAGGTCGTTCGATCGACACTTTTACCGATGAAAATCGTAATATTTTAAATTTGCTTGCTTTCTATTTTATTTTATGAGTATATATACATGTACTGGGGCCGAGTTCGATCCTTAAAATGGGCACGTGATGCGATTTAATTTTGTCCTCTCTTTTTTTATTATTTACGTAAATTTTTTTTACGCCCCACCATGAAATCAATTCTATCATTCTATCCATTGGGGTGACCACACGAAACAGCGAAAAACAAAAAAACTTTCACAAGCCAACATTACAAATTTAAGAGACACACATCGCTGGCTTGCGAAAACACGCGGAGCGTTAAAGGAAAAACAAAAAAAACTCAAAAAGAAAAAGGGAAAAAAAAAATGAAAATTATATTTGTATTTATACGATTATAAACGACGACCACGTACACAAAATTTACACACGGTATACATACACAAACATAGCTTAAGGGTACGAACGACAAGTAATTTTAATTTTAGCGAGAGAAAGAGAGGGAGGAGAGAGAGAGAGAGAGGAACGCGTTGAGCTTATTTATTACGTTAATAACGACATAATCACACACTGTAAATAATTGGATAATAATATCTTTAGTTAACGAAACGGATTAATTAAGATAATAAAGGATGATCGAAGCGAGCCAAAAGGGCGCTTTTTCGTCACTCGTTGTAAAGACTCTCCTAAGAATTGCAAGAAAAACAAAAAAAAAAAAGAGAGGCAAAGATATGAACGTAATGAAAATATCCGATGAATTAACTAATGAAAATTCACGAGATTTAACGGAGTTAAAAAGGAAGAAAAAAAAAAAAATGAAATTCGAAAACGTTAAAGATGCGATAAAAAGGAGAGAAAAATAAGTGAAAGAGACCCTCGCAGAGGTCGCATGAAGAATTATATTATTCGTCGATCGCTCATCGCGTGATGAATAACGTTGGAATTACTTACGTAAATAACATGTGAGAAAGTTTTTGGCTGATTATGATGAGCGAAACGCGAGAGCACTCAACGATCGATGATCGCGAATCGATCACGATGAGAGAGTGAGAGAGAGAGAGAATTTTTTGCCTCGCGAGTGATATAAGTAAAAATGTAAATAATTTAGTCACGTAAGTTATACACAAGGGGTGGCTCGAGACTATACGTGGGACAAAAAATAAAAGGGGACAACCACAAGTGTTAAAAAAAAATAATAATCGATCGTCGTACGAAAGATTTTTCATGTCGAGAATTATTTTGTACCAAGTTGACGAACGAGAATTCTGGATTTCTCGGTGATAAAAAAAAATTAATCAGGAAAGTTTACTCGTGGTTGTTGCTCGTGTGGATTAATGCAGGGCAAAATGACACGGTTGAAAATTTACCACAAAACTCCTACAAGCCCATCAATTTTTTTTTTTTTTTTTTTTTTTCTTTTTTCTTTCTTTCTAATTACGCGCGTGAGACTAGAGTGTGAGAAAAAAAAAGATGTAAAATGAGATAGTAACGAATCGTGGACGAGAATGATTGATAAGGAATGGGCAAAAAGAGGAGAGATCGAGCTTCGAAGCAGGAAGAAACAAAACGCGTTTTAGGTAAAGTGAAAATCGAAATTGCTGGAAATTTGATCGATCACGATGAACGGGTTCGAGGGAGAGAAACTTGCTTTTCCGCAAGTCTACGAATCGCTGATATATATATTTATATATATATATTCGTATATAATATATATATTATATACATATATAAATATACATATATAGTTAATTAACTAAAATAGAAAGGTACTTGACCGGTACACATTATATATATATAAAATGCTCTATTTTACTAAGGATATTTTTGATATATCTATATATATATATAAATATATGTATATCGAAGTAAAAAAAAAATGAATTATTGCAGTCGCTTGATAATCAATTGTTATTGACGCGGTTTGCCAGCACCTCGAGATTACAAGCGTGTGAGATTATTTTTATTTTTTTTATCGCGATGATTTTTTTTTTTCGAACAATTTCATTAATGCCTTCGAAATACGTATCTACATCCCCATGGAAATGTATGCGAAATATATGAAATGTAAAAAAAATCGTGGAAAAAAAAATAACATTTTTTATAATGGGCCAAGTACATGCCATGTACATAATATGTACATGGCACATAAAGGTGGAAAATGTATATTCTTGTATATTTCATACACATGGGAAAATTTATGAAATATATTCCACGTATAGTTGAGATAAATTTTTTTTCCGATCAAATTTTAATTTATTTCGAGATATATTTTTTTGCATAAAAAATTCATCACACTCTTTCTGTGGACGAGCCGGCTGAAGATTTTAGGAAAACAAACGTAATATTAAAGAAAGAAAATTAAAAAAAAAAAAAAGAAAAATAAATAAAAAATTGTTGATGAGGTCTCGCGAATATTTAATCTGCGTGCGTGCTGGCAAATCGGCGAAAACTTAAAACGGCGCAAGATGTATGCGATTGTGAGATATATAGCGAGCGCGAACTGAGTTTAAGTTTTAAGAATTCTATTTTTCTGGTGGCAGAGGGTATAATTATTGTGAGATTGAGATTGAAAGAGAACGAGAGAGAGAGAGAGGAAGGAAAAAATATCACATTTGAGGAGAGGAAAAAAAAAGGATGCGCGTCGATTGTCAAAGAGGATCAAGTATTTTTTAAGCTTTCGGCTCATCGATCCTGTCGACTGTGTTATACACTCTATGTGATCCAATTACTGACTGTTTTTGCTGAGCAAAAGAAAATGAGAAAAAAAAAAATGCGGCAATCGCGCGATGATTTGTTTTGGCTGAAGATTTTTTTTTTTTTTTTTTTTTTTTACCAATTAAAGCGCCAAGAGAGTTTGAGCCGAAATGAGATAAAATAAAAGAAAAAACGAGAATGTGAATGAAAATGGGAGAGAGAGATTATACAAGAGCTTGTTGGGGGGTGGAGAAAGAAAGGGAGAAAAAGCGAGAGGGAGATGAGAAGTTGAATTTTTTGGATAAGAAACATGTTGTGCCGTCGATGAAACCGAGCGATGATATTTTACACAAGCAATAATTTGACCGATTTATAAAAAAAAAAAAAACTTTAGAGAGCGAACGAACGAGAGAAAGAGAGAATGAACGAAAGTTGCGTCTGCCTTGAACGAATTTTTAGAGGTTTTTCTTTTTTTTTTTTTTTTTTTTGTTTTTTTAAGGAAAATACACACACGGTGCGATCACTCGTCGTTGCTTCGCGATACGTCTTATTTTTGTTTTCCTTTGTTCACCAAGAAAATATTCTATCTGAGCTAAAAAGTCGTAGATTTTCCCAATAACGATTTTTTTTCCCGTGCTTGGGTCGAGTCTCGGAGCTCACGACAAAATTTCACGGGTAAACGAAGAACGAGAAAGAGATCTCGACGAGGCCCGCAATTTAAAAAAAAAGAAAAAAAATAGTACGATTGTAAAACGTGCAGTAAACGTTTACGAACGAGACGATCGACCGTTAATTTGTCGGGTCACGATACACCGCGATTTATTATATTATGTTATTTAAATTAATATTAACAAACACGTTATTACTATTATAACAAACCTTTGTTTATTTAGTTATAAAAATTGTAATAGTTATTTAGGTTCTCGATCCTTTGTATATATTCGCAACACTCAATAAAAAATACAAAAAAAAAAAAAAATCGTTTACTTACCGTTCTTACCACTTGGTGGGAATTGGAACTTCGCCAAAATTCCGTCAGATGGCTTCGCGCAAAGCGTCCTCTCCCAAGCGGAACGTTGCAAGACTCCTATATAAATTACACTCTGCTATATCGTGAAGTTGCATTATCCTATACGCGCAAACTGCAATATGGAAAATATTGCAGCATACTTTTTTCGATTGAACCTAAAAAATTGAGTTTATAAAATAATGAGAAATCTCAATAGCCGGATATTCAAGTAATTATTTTCTACCGTCGATAGAAACGCGGTATTTCCATTGAAAAAAAAATCATAATTTCAGTCAATTTGAGCCTAAAATTTTCCTTTATAAATGACCAGACGGCCAAAAAAGTCGACCGACTCAAGTGATTATTTTTGCAAAAGGTTTGCCACGAACTCGTGACGCTTGTCCTTTGACGAGAATCTAAATCCTAGAAATCACGATTTCATTGATTTACTAAATGGCCAAAAATTCATCATACTTTAGGCAAAGAGAAATTAGAATCGAATGAGTAATATTTTCATTCGAATGCTGACATGTTTTTGCATAAAAATCAATATTTGGTATATTTTATGTTTTGTTTAATTAATTTCATGAATTCCAGAATGAATTCATGAAAATTCAGAAAATTCATGAAAAGAATGTTTAAAAAATTGATCTTAATTCATGAGGGGGCCATATTCAAAAGCATCGCTCAATAAGCATTTAAAAAAAATTTACCAATGTCGTGTCACTGGCATTTCCTTCAATTATTAACAAATCAATGACCAATTGGTCCAGAAGTGGTTTTCTGAATAATCAAGCGTGAGAAATGATAAATTATCCATCTTCTCGTGGCATTCCATCGTGTCGTTACTACTGCAGAGACCCGTTGGCTCCTTGCCGGACCTCATCGGGCTATTACTACTTGAATCTGAGCGACCCGAAAGGCCACGACAGACTCACTGACGATGTCTGAGGAATGAAAAAAAAAAAACTCGTGAAAAATATATATATATATTTTTTTTTAATTTTATTTGCAGTTTTCTCGTATAATTGGTAACTGATTTTGGATAACTAGTACACTAAAAATCTAAACAATGTACGAAACTTTATACATAACTATGTTTTTTTTTTTGTGATTCTTAAGGATTTTTTTTGTTTTTTTCTTTTTTTTTTTTGCTCTTTATACTGTAGCTATATACAAAAAATGTTGAATCACGCTGATCGTCGTAAAAATTTGCTGCCTTATATACATATATCTATATATATTTTTTTTTCTCTTTTTTTTTTTTGCCAAAATGTGCGAATTCAGCGAATCAAGCGTGATTCGGGCACTCTACGGAAGATTAGATTTGTGTATATCTCTTCCCCCGCGCGATCTCAAAATTGCCTGCTCTCTCTCTTTTCTTTTTTTTTTTTTTTATTTTTCCATTTGTTTTTGATCTTTCATTTTCTTCTCTTATGTGTGCTTGGAATGTCCGATCGAGGGAGTAATTTTGGATTTTATTCATGTACAAGTATTCAAGTACACGGAGACTCATGTTGATGGGAAAAAAAGAAAACAAAAAAAAAAATCATTTTTGTTGTTTCTCATTGTAATTTTGCGTCTCATTTGTGTAAAATTTATTGTGCGGACTTGTCTGAGCGACTTGATCGGGATTATTATTATTACTTTTTTTGTTCATTCGCTATTATTTAAATTAAAAAAGAAAAAAAAAAATCTTTTCCTCATTATCACGCACTCAAATGCACCTCTGACACAAGAGTTTCGGACATTGTATCAATTCGTTATTCGTGAGAGGCCGAGAAAAACACAATCGTCCACAATTTACCTGAAACTCTGATCCCCGGAATTGTCAAAACTCGCCCAATTGACAAATAATGAAAATTGTCAATGAGCGAGTTTACGCATATACACGAGAATCTAGAGATCCAGATCGAGGCGCTAATGCGAAATCACAATAATATTACTCGGTTAGTATATAATTGAGTACAGTCGTGACAATCGAGTTTTGTTACCTTAAAACATTTGTAAAAACTCTCAAGCTCGAGAAAATACTCATTTACGTTTCACCCGATTGCATAATCTCGTTTGTCACGACTATAATTATAAATATATATATAAAATCGTGCGGGGGAATCGTGAGAATACGTTCGCTCTAGAAGCTACGGCGTTTTTTCATTTTAAAAAATAATGGAACATCATTACAAGTAACAGAAATATTATTATAAATGTGAATTAACTAAGGCCCTGCCGCGCGCGAACGAAAAACTCCACGCGACACACGATAATCCATTCTTTTTATTTTTTTTCATTCAAATTAAATGTTCGCAAAGCAAAACCTTTCGCTTTATTGCCTTTTTTTTCCATTTTTCTTCGCATTTTCTTTATGTACATAGGGGGGGGAGCGCGTTCTCCAGATCAGTAAAATCGTGGGTCATGCCATTTTTCTAAAAAAAAAACATTTTTTTTTTCTTTAATTAAAATAACAAAAAAGTTTCTCGCAAAAATTGACTCCAATAATCCTCGCCTCTGGCATACAAAGTTCGGATTGATTTTTATGGACGACGTTTTGTGTGATGTACCGCGTGCGCGGGCAGGAAATACGCGCTCTTAAAATAGTATCTCCGTATATACAAACAATATGTGTTCAATGTATATGTACATACATATATATATATATATATATATATATATATATATATATATGTATATGTACATATATATATATATATATATATATATATATATATATATATATATATATATATATATGTGTATATATCTATGTATGTGTGTCTGTATGTATGTATATATATATATATATAATCATCAATATATTAAAACATTCGTAAATGACGGATGGTCCTTGCCTTTCAAGGGCAATTCAACGTATAACTCTTTCTCGCTCACTCGCTACGGCGAGGAACGTCGTGATCGTCACCGTGGCGAGTGGCGATAGATCGAGATATCGAACGGGGCGTTCGGATTTTTTTTTTTTAAATACTCAAAGTTGCTTCGACCGGCCTTCGTGAAACTTGTGCGAAAACAATTTCCGGTTTCGTACGAAATTTTTGAGTTTTTTCGATAACCAGAAAAGTTTCATTTAAAAAAATATTTAGACACCCCGTAAGGCCCAGCTTTGTTCGTCATTTTACTCTCTCTTTCGCTCTCTCCCTCTCTCTCTCTCTGTTTCTCTTTCTCTTAAATTGTCTAAGCCGTCGAAAATTTATCGTCCATTTTTTTTTTTTCACAAATCCGTTCTTGGACTGTTTCAATTTTCGGACTCGTTTCGACGGCCATGAATGATCATGCTCGTACGGTGATTTTTCGTAAAATTCTTCAACGACGTTTGTTGCTCTTTTCTCTCATTTTCACAGTCTGAGCGGGGAAAAAAAAAACAGCAATCATTATTCCATCGTCGATTAGAAGCCACGATTCACCATCAAATTTCTAATCCAGTCTCATACTCCATAGCGCGGGGGTGGGGGTGTGGGGGGGGGGGGGGGGGGGGGGGGGGGGGTGGGGCGGAGTCAAATCAATCGTTCCTCATTTAATGAGAAACGATATTTTTTTTTCCCCTCTAGGTCTCCAGACCCGGGACAAGACTGTGAAAGGTTTGAATGTCGTGAAAAGCTCTGCCGCAGCTCTGATTATTATTTCTCTCAAATTTGGCCAAATCAAAATGTTCATCCAACGACTGTAACTCGACGAGTCTCTCCTCGAGGGTTTTAGCGGAATCTGCGAATCTTGCAAAATCACAAATTCTGTCAGTCTCGTCGTTAACATCCATGAGACTAACGTCATTCGATCTACTGCCGATTGATGATAGCTGAGACGCATCGACGAGATCGCTGCTGCAATATAGACCGGATGCTGATGACAAACCGCGTACATCGCTCGTTGCAAGACGATCCTCGTGATAATTTTGCATCGAATGGGGCGATTGTGGCTCGGGTACGTCGTCGATATGGGAGAGTAAACGGGGCGTCGGTGGTAAGATATAAAAATCGCTGAATACGTCATCTTGAAGATCCAAATCATCGTGCCTCTGTCTCTTTGGACTGAGACTCTCGTTGCTTCTCATCTCGTCGCCCAATCTGCAAAATGACAAATGAAGAAAATATTAATCATAAATGAAAATCAATAGATCAGATTAAATGATAAATAATTATTTTTAATATACATATATATATATATGTGTGAATGAATTTTTTTTTTTTTCACAATTCTCACCTCTTTTTTGACGAATTATCCGAATCCATATGATTTCCACTGACATTATTCTCCTTTGACGAATCATCCAAATAACTGACAATCGGTAATCCATAATTTCTCGTTTTTTCGTCCCTGTTTTCACGCTGAAGGCGTCTTACTGCATTGTTTATCAAAACTGAACGACAAAGACTCGCTTCGGGATCCTCGATGCGTCGTAGCTTGCCAGCTGATATTTTCAACAAACGTCTGCGCTCCTCGCGTGCACGATACTTGGCGGAAATCATTGTCGGTCGACTCCTGCGAATCACCAGGTCTTCCTCCAATCTCATCTTAGCGTCTGTAATCAAAAAAATCATTCAATGATTACAACTGTTGTAGGACTACAATTATCAGATAATAAAAATCGAAAGTAAATCAATTAGAAAATTTTATGAAAAATTACAATTTAAATATGGCATAAATTTTTTTAAATATTGATTTTGTCAATTTATCACGAGTTTTGGATAGTTGAGGGTCCATTACATGTATACGAGTGAGGAGAAAAAGATACTTATTTGAAAAATTCATTTCTCGTGTATATATATATCATATATAGTATCATATCATATCATATATAGTATATATATATATATATATATGTGTGTGTGTATACGTGGTGCAAAGTGCCTCAAAGTTCTTATACTGTGGCTGGGAGAGGCAAGCTCGAGATTTTTCGTATAACGGTATATATAAACCGATAATAACGCAATAGCTCGTCGCTCGACTTCTTCTCTCTGCTTTGCCCTCTCCGTTTTTCTCCTCCGGGTTAGCGGTAAGTTGTACGTAGTACGCGAATGAGAGAAAGACAGAGTGTAAGGTAATACTACATACAACAGAGAAGAATAGTTTGGCCAAGAGAGCTCACAGGTAGTCGAGAGAGTGCCATGACACGGAGAGCTCTGCGCGAGCTCACCCGATCGCTACTTGGGCGGAGGACTCTCCGTGGCTTTTCCCTCCTCCTCGTCATTCGTGACTGACCCACATAGACTTTCCGTTCGCGTTCAATTCACCACAGGAGAGAAAGAGAATGAGAAAAATAAAGAATGAGCTCTCTCTCTCTGCCTCCCTCTCTCATTGAAAGAGAAGAATGAGAGAGAAAGAGAGAGAGCGAGAGAGATACGTTCAATCGTTCCGTTTAGGTTTTAAAATTCCTGAAACACCGCACTCATTTCATAAATAGGAGCCAGCAAAAAACTATTAAAATGAATTTCTCCATACAAGAGAATAAACGCAATTTTTTCTTTGAGCTTTTATCCACAAAAAAGCATAAACATAAATTTTTCCAAGAAAAATAATAAAATGATTCAATGTTCATTGATAGATATTTCGTCGTATAATTTTTTATGATTAAAAAAAATGATCTTTTATGTTTTGATATTTTTTTTTTTTCTTTTTTACGTTACACAAGACAAACTATAATGTCGTATTCAGACTTTTGTAAATTATATAGCGCGTTATCGTTTGAGTGTGTGCGAGAATACAAGCTACTCGTCAATCTCTGTACTGTAATCTATAGTGGATGTACGTGAGGTAGAAAAAAAAAAAACAACGAGGAGAACTTGGGCGATGCTTTGGCTATAGCAAAAATAAGTACAACGAGGAACAAGAGAGTGTCCATTAGTTCTGTGCTGGCACACACTGATACGCTTCTAATCTACTTTATGATGTTGCCTTCGACCCTCCGTCGCTCTCTCTCTCTCTCTCTCTCTCTCTCTCTCTCTCTCTCTCTCTCTCTCTCTCGCCCTCTTTTTCTCTCTCTCTCTTTACCCCGATCTTCGCGTGACGCACACAGCATCGTTGTGCTCGCTTTCCAGTAATTCTTGCACTGGAATATTTCACATACGACATTGTGCTGTGTACGTGAAAAATGTTCTACACTTCGGGTACACGACTATATATATATATATATATTTATGAATATTTTTTACAGATAAAAAAAAAAAATGGCGATCAACGATATACAAATGACTCGCAAAGAAATTTCGTGGCCTAAATTATGAAAATTTTAAACTGTAATAGCTCTTGCCATATTTATCGAATGTAATTTTTGTTTTTTTTTACGCTCATTACCACGTCTTAAAGTTTGAGTTTTTTTTCTTCTATTCGTTCAATGAAATATTAGAAGAAAAATCAAAATAAAAATTTGATAAATTGTATCAAAAATTTTGGGCCCATTACGAGTAATATATTTATGGACATAAACATCGATAATCATCTCTTATTTTGGATTTTATGAGGGCGAGAAGATGCAAGTGCCCTCGTTGGCTGCAGCTGTTGAATTTTTTCCGTACGTGTTGGAGATAAATGGGCAAAGTGTGAGAGAGGAATAAAATGAGCGAGGCCGGGAAGGTGAGGTGAGGGAGGGGGGGGGGGGGACCCGAAGTTGCCAGTTTCTGTATAGCTGCGAGGCAAGCAGGATATAGTTCTCTTTTACCCCGCGCACCCCCCCCCCCCTCTCTCACCAGCCCCCCAACCGCTCAACTCTCCCTTGACACTTCCCATTAACGTTTTCACTGGAACAGGTGAAAAACTTCACGTTAAAGTCCCGGAAACGAGAGTGATATTTGGTAAAATAATTAAAACAAAAAAAGAAAAAATATGAAGCTTGAAATTGTTTTTTTTTTCAACCGTTAACACGAATGAAATATTTCTTCGTAGTGATGTAACGACGAATTCTCATCTCGGTGTTTAATGTAACATTAGAACGAGAACACTAAATTAAACAGAGAATGTGTGACGTTGTGTATAAACGAAGTGGGATGACGCATTAAGTACGCGGGGAGGAAGCTTCAAGCTGCTGGTGAGATATATATATATATATAGATAGATATAGAAATATATATATACATATGTATATATATTGCTGACGACGACGAAAAAAAGCTCCAAACGTTTATTTCGTGACTCAGAGAATTTAGTCCGACAATCACGATATATATCGTAAAACGTTTCGATAGCATCGCAATAATTTTTCCTCAAGATTTTCCCTTTTTCCCCGTCATTAAAATTAAATTTAATAAACAATGGAATTAATGTATTTAGTTTATAAAATATATATATATATATATATATATATAGAGACCAAAGATATGTTAATTATTCGTAAATTTTATATATTTGATATGTAAAAAAATAATATTTTTTTTTATCAGTTCATTTTATTTTATGAGGTGCGTAAGTGGAAAATTTATTGTCTTCATGCTGTGTAAATTGAGATGGAGAAGGACGACACTTGTTGCTAAACGATCGTCCTTGCGCGACTTAACGACGTCGCGAGGCTACCCCCGAGGTCCAGGACCGGACCTCATATCTCTCTCTCTCTCTCTCTCTCGCGACGTTTCTGCTTATATCCGAGATCTTTTATCTCAGCGGCGTATCAGCCATCGAGAGAATACCTCTCTCTCTCTCTCTCTTTTTCTAGCGACGAGAGTGCCCAGGATAAAAATCGCTCTCGCCGTACTGCGTACATTACAGAATCCATTTTATTTTAATTTTTTATTTTTTTTTAAGTAATAATATATTAAAAGGCGGAGAATTTCGTCGATTCGATCTTTGGTTTTTTTTTTTTGCGACAATTGCAGCTGTTGCTAAGATTTAAAAATTGTAAAAAATGGAAGAGTTATCAGAGCAAAAAGTACGTTATGAAAGGAACAAAAAAAAACCCACGCACTTTTGTATAAGTACGTGGGGTTTTTTTTTTTTTTTTTAGAATTTAGTCGATTCGATCTTTTGTTTTTTTTTGCGACAATTGCAGCTGTTTAAAAATTGTAAGAAATGGAAGAGTTATCAGAGCGAAAAGTAGGTTATGAATGGAGGAAAAAAAAAAAAACCCACGTACTTATACAAAAGATTGTCGAAAAAAAAAAATCTCGTAACGCGTAGATTTCGATTTAAATATACAAATTCAACATGCTGATAAAAAGTTGAAGTGAAATCGCTCTGGGATCTTCACAGAATATTACGTGTTCGATTTATCAATTTTTTTTTTTTTTTCGTCAATTCTCAGTTACTCAAAAAAAAATTTTTTTGTCTTCAACGGTTGATTCGAAAATGCTACAGCAAAGCGAGAGAGAAGTGCGAGCATAATTTTATGCTCGACGCGAGCCTAGGCTAACTTTCTCCAGTCGGAGAAGCGAGGGCACCGGTGAATAGGAGCAATGAAGAGAAGAGAGAAGTAAAAAATGGAGGGAAAAAGAAAAAAATGAAAGAACTCAGTTTGGTTGAGCTGGCGGAGTTATCTAACTGCTGGTGTGAGCGGCTCGCGCGAGATCGGCACGCGCGAGCACCGCGAGTAGCCAGCTGACACGCGAGAAAAGTTCAACAATTTTTTTTCCATCGCTCATTTTTTTTTTTTTCAATTCAAAAAATTTCATACAATAAAAATTTGTTCTCGTAATAATAAAAATAATAAAATTAACTTTGAACGAAGTATTTGTTTAAAATACGAACGAAATAATTTTCGAGAATTAATTCGAGGAAGGTAAATTCATCGACAACCAACGATGAAAAAAACAAAAAAAAAACAAAAAAATGTGTTACAACAATGGTCAAGTAGATAAGAAACGTTAATGATGCAAAGATAAACTATTTCAGGGTTATTGAACGATAAAAAAAAAAGAGGAAAAAAAAAATCGAAATGATATTGGGATGAATTTAATTCATCGATTTTCAAGTCTAATCGGCGCCATATTGTCTCTCGATTAATTGACCATCGAAACAAAGAAACTGCGCAGTATTTTATAATGAATTTGTGATAAGGAGAATTTATCGTATATATAAGAAGAATTATCAGAAAATTAATGATAATTTTTTGGGACATTATTAGATAAAATATTGAGACCAAGAGATTGTTTTTTTTTTTTTAATTTTTTTTTTAAACTTTGGGCTAGTTTTGGTAAAGAGAAGAATCGCTTTATAATTGGAAGTTGCGAGATGTTGGCAGGCCGTAGGAAATCGTCTCGGAAACGACGACTACGACGGGCATTTTGCCGCCATGTTGCCTCAATCGAAATAGAAAGTGGCCTCGTCGAGGATAGAGAGAGGCGAGTGGCCGCTCGCTCGAGTCTCTCTCTCTCTCTCTGTTTTTCTCTCTCTTTCTCTCTCTCGTCGTTGCTACCGAAGGGCCTTGAATGGAATGCGCGAGTTCGCGTTCGCGAGAGAGCGAGAGAAAGAGAACGCCAAAGAGAGGAGGCTTAAAGGAAATTACCGAATGCCACGAAACGTCTCTCTCTCTCTCTCTCTCTCGCAAGATTTATAAATAAATTCGGCGTACATATGCGTTTACGCTCGCTTTCATATTCACTTTGCCTTTGGAACGATCTCAATATAGACGATTGCTATGTGCGCATATCGATTCGATTTTAATTTTATTTAATCAAAAAAAAAAAAACAAATTTAAGTAAAATAAGAATATGTGGGGCAAAATGGACACTTTGTGAGTCGATAATAAATTATTGATTATCTCTTGAGATGTTTTTTTTTTTAGTTTTTGCCAAAAAGATTTTCGTTGGTGAATAAATGAAAGAACGAAATTTTTATTTCTCGTTGGCTGTACATATAAAATTGAGCGATTACACGTGTAGCGCGATTCCTCTCGATTCCTCCGCCTCGTGGAAACGCTTCCGGCAAGGACAAACTCGCGACAAGGTCGCGCACACTTGTGTCTGCATCAGCGTAGATGCTACATAACTCCATAACGATCGATTCACAGTTGAATATTTCAATTATGCGACGTAAAAAAAAAAACAAAACAAAAGATTTAAAAAAAAAACAAAAATCAATCCAATATTTAATCACTTGTCTCATTTTCTTCTATATATGTATCGAAGATAAGGAAAGATTATTAACGAATTCGCCTATTAATTATCGCTAAAATCGATTCTCTCGCACGAGAAAAAAAATAATCACGCAGTATTTTATTCCCCCTTTGACCCTATTAATAAATATTATATCATCATTAAAATCAAAGCCAAATATAAATATCGAAAGAATTTAATCGAGTTTTTTTTTTTTTATTTTTTTTTATTTCAACGTGCAATTTGTTCGATTATAAAAATACGATTGGCCTTGATTATGGAACAACCTGTACGTGTGTATATCGATTATAGTTCAATTCCGTGCGATATATATATATATACAATTATTACGTAATTAGCAAAAAGTGAGGGCAAAAAAAAAGAACCAATACACAAAGCTGACGTTTCTA
This sequence comes from Dyspetes luteomarginatus, assembly GCA_963669185.1. Classification (NCBI taxonomy): domain Eukaryota; kingdom Metazoa; phylum Arthropoda; class Insecta; order Hymenoptera; family Ichneumonidae; genus Dyspetes; species Dyspetes luteomarginatus. The sequence goes on from OY769903.1 coordinate 4,622,194, forward strand.
TAGTGCGAATAAAGTTGGAATGATTATTGCGCGAAATTTCTCGTGCATTGAATAAATAATTCACACACGAGATCAACGAAATTATTCGTATAGTATTTTCGTTTAATATACTCAACGATCGAGGGATAATAAAAAATTTAATGAAACCGAATTACGAGACATTAGCTCGGGTTTTACAATCGACTTGAAGCTCTGTCGTGTTTGCGACACCTGCTATAAATACACACACACACACGCATATATATGTATATATATATATATATATATATATACAAACACCAGCGCGCACACACGTACGTGAGCTCGCACACGTCTTTGAAACACACTTGGCATTTAATATTTCGCAAGACTTTTAATTGCAAATATACCGGCGACTATCTGCGAGAAAAAAAAAAGCTCGAGTTGTAGAACGATAAATCGACCGTGACATCGAGCCTCTCTCTGTGGCCACGGGGGCGCGAGGCGCGAGGCTCGACCCGATATCACTCCTACGAATTCTTATCAGTTCCGAACACATCCAGAGACCGCAATAATAATGTACATATGTGTATATATATATATATATCGCGATCAGTAGCATATTTTTATTGTTTACCTTCTACAACATTTATAAACATTTACAAATGTTTTAGAGTTTGCATATATATGTATTATATACATTTATAATCAGTCACGTAAATATTCACACTCGGTGATATTATTATTGTATTTTCTTTATTTTTTTCCTCTTATCTCATTTTTTGAGGACGACGCGTATTATCGGTGCTCGGACGCATCTGACGTCACGCACCGTCTCTATCGCCTGTTGCGCGCGTGATCCATCCGAGACCGGATTTAAAAAAAAGAAAAAAAAAAACTACCTCATGTTTGTATTTACGTTCTATCGTGTTGTCGAGAGCTTAGAACCAGCGCACACGACCTAATAATATAGAGGGGGAAAAAAAAAGAAACGTCTTCTTGTGCCAGGGTCGATACTACCAGCAGTTAAATTGGCTCATCGTCGTTGCCCAAAATTTTCACGTGAATTTTTTTTGAACGTGTCAAGAAATAAGTTCTCTTATTTCATAAAAATTGTTCGTTGAATAATAATTCATTGAGAAAAATAAACCTTCAATCAATATTCCTCAAGTAAATTATTCAAAATTATTGCGATAAAAAAATAATAATTTAGTTTACAGTCTGGAAAAAATATTCGTCAAAGTTATATGTAAATAATATTGTTTTTTAATTTGTTTAAAATTATATTAATTTATGGAAAAATTGAAATATGTTGAGGAAAATGGCGACAAAAACCGGTCTAAAACTACCTTATAAAAGGCCACTGTATCAAATGTGTGTATATATATATATATATATATCCACACTGTCAGAGAACCTGCACTCGAATAACTGGTGTGTTGACTCTGTCAGGTACTAACATACTGATATCATACTCGCTTCGTTATACCGTACTATAAGCAGTTTCTCTCTCTCTCTCTCTCTCTCTCTCTCTCTCTCTCTCTCTCTCTCTTTCTCTCTCTTTCTCTCTCTCGCTCGGACGATTCCGGAGGGGAATCCGCTTTTCTTCGCTTGCTCTGTTATTCCTGCGTACACAGCAAATTGAGGGGAGTAAGTGAGTGAGTGAGAGACACGCTCCGAGGGACTTGATTTCATGTGGGACGCGATACCGTTCGCCCGGACCCCGTTATGATTTTTGCATCCGTCTCGAGAGATGTTATATATAAAATTTTATTTTATTCATTTTTTTAATCATGAAATAACGAATTAACGAACGATTTTGATAACCAGTTAAATTTTAAAAACAGTCCTAACGAGGATTTTTTTTAAATCGATCATTGATCGATGCATCGTTAATCGGCAAAATCCGACAAAGGCAAAGGAATTTTCATTTGCAAAAAAAGGATCTGCCATTTTTTTTTTTTTGTTATTTTAAAGAGCATTTCTGTTTTTTTTTTATTTTTTTTTTTTTAAGATTTTAAAGAAATCGCAGCTTCCTACAAGTCTCGTTCGAGACTCGATGAATTAATCTGCATAGTTGATGGCCTTGAGATTTTCTCCTTCCCTCTTCTCCTCTTTTTACCTCAACGCGCTCACAAGTTTCTCGGATATTTATAATTCATGAATATTCTCAACTCTAAAATTCTCGGCATTTTGGAGAACTTTTTTTTTTTTTTTTTTTTTGTTTCCTCCAACGAGTTTTTAAAAAAGTTTCGAATTAGATTACGAATTTAGGGGAAAAAAAAAAGCCATTTTTTCTTTGTCGGAAATAAATGTGACGTGTTGCGAGCTCGCAATGTTGCCTGAGCTGTGCTTGGCCCTCGTTAAATAGGCCGTGACCATTCTCGCGCGACTTTCTCTCGCATCATAGACACGAGACGACGACGACGACGACGACGACGACGACGACGACGAACAACGACAAAGACAACGAATATATTTTATAAAAAATTATTTAAAAAAAAAAAAAAAAAACGCACGAGACTATCACGAGAATCAGAAAAAGATAAAAAAAAATTCAATATGTATTATTATTTATCTCTGGAGATGTTAAAAATGATATTTTATCGTCGGTTTCTCATATCGACGATTATTTTTTTTTTTTTTTACATTATGTACTCTCTCATTTACGAGGCGACTTTTTTTTTTATTATCACAATTGGCAAGAAGTCTTATCAGCAGTGGTTATACGTACGAGCCAGAAGTTCTGGTTTTGAAACACGAACTTGCTTTTTTCCTCGATAAATTTTGGCGTTGAGTTTAAAATTTTGTGAATAAGAAAAAAAAAATATATATATCACTCATTCGCTCTCTTCGTCTATAAACGCTACGGGCGGTCACGTGACCCACTTTTTAACGCGTACGCGACATTATATAAAATCGTATCCGGCAATTGAGGGGTCTCGTATCATAAGGAGAGGGTAGGGGAAAATCCGTCACATAGACGGCTGCTTCCTCCATTTTCTTATCTATAGCCCTGGGCGCTCTCGATATGACATATATCTAGTGTCCACCTTTGCACGTGTGAATATTAAAATTTTGACTATGCCATGCGCTAACGATTTCTATTCTACTCTCATTCTCATTAAATATATATATATATATATTTTTTTTTTCTACATTTTTTATTCACTCATTTAAAAAATCTTATTATTAATCAAGATAAAATTTTACCTAAAATTTTTCTTCACCTCCTTTCGTACTCGCGCCAAATGAAACAAATTTTACAAAATAAAACAACAAAAATTCTCCATTACAAAAAAAAAATCCTATTTTTAATCAATTTCAAAATGTACATAAAAATCATACTTTTCCCAGTTAGATAAACCAATATTTGCTTGCACAAGTTTGTGTTTGTTTAGATAAGAAAAAAAAAATTAAAAAAAAAAAAAAAAACAAGTGAGAAATAAAATCGAGCACGAAAAATTTTCTATTGTATAATTTCTGTTTCAACGAGATGTGAATTTATTTGTATAGAAATGGAATTAACTCGGTTATCGGTCAACGGGGTGCAGGGACTTTATACATACACATATATATATATATATATATATATATATATATATATATATATATATATATAATATTATGTTGCGGGATCGAGAGAGCAAGAGAGTCGAGTTAATTCAATTGGAAGGGAGAGAGGATGAGAATGAGAGAAAGAGAGAGAGTCAGAGAGAGAGAGAGAGCTCAAAGCGTCAGAAATGCGCCGGTCCAACGCCACACACACGCGGGGTGGCCGGTTGATCTCTATAGTTATAACTGACGACGTGTCTACATATATATATATATATATATATATATATATATATATATATATATGTATGTATAGTTAACCATATATAATACAGGGTGTTATAGTATAGAATGCACACGCCACACACCCTCATTCGTTCGTCCGGCTGTGTATAGTCTGTTTATCGAGTCGTCAGGTCGGAAACGGTCAGCGATCGGATCGAGCGCGCGGGAGTGCATCGACTGCAGGCGTCTCGGATATACGCAGGTGCAACCCTCACGACCAACAGAGTGCCAGAGAGTAGGGAGCGGTGGAAGTGCATCAGGGCGCACGCGCACGTGCTCACCAAGAGAAAGAAGGAGAGAAAGAGAGAAAGAGAGAATGAGAGAGAGAGAGAGAGAGAGAGAGAGAGAGAGAGAGAGAGAGAGAGAGAGAGAGAGAGAGAGAGAGTTGCCGAGTGGCTTGCCAGATCTCGCTCCTCCACTTCCTCTTTCCTTTTGTACTCTCTCTCTCTCTCTCTCACCCTCTTCCTCTCTCCCGTTACTTCCAATGCATAGTATATCTACCCGCAACGATCCATTTTGGACTGTAGAGGCGAAAAAAAGCCGGCAGAAGCTTCTCCGTGTGCTTCACAGCGAGAATATTAACCCCTAAAACCTACACGCTCACGGAGATCTGACGAAGGCCACATTTATTTTTTATTTTTTTATTAAAATATGTAAAAAAAAAAATTGTGCACTTTTCACTCGTCTGGATGAAAGGAAAAATACGATAAAAACTTTGAAATATCTTTTTTCAAGGATTCCAGTGGATTTTTCGAAAATGGCATGTGAATTTGAAAAAAAATTTCATATACGTCTGACAAAAATAATTTTGTTTCACTGAATTGACTAGAACTTTGCTTCGAGATGAATTTGCGAATTGTCTCTGTGCTCATTTTATTCCTGAGCGTTCAATAAGCTTCAAAATACTATTTCGTCAATTGTGCTACGATTTTTCAAAAAATAATTATCGTTTTTACAAGTCAGTAAATGATTTTTAAAAGTTGAAAAAAAAAAAAAAGTTTTTTCTTTGCAATTAGAAACTTTTTGGATTGAAGAGAACCAATTCTATGAAATTTCTAATATATATATATATATATATATATATATATTTTTTTTTTTTTATTTTTTTTTTAATCCGCCCAGGAATTTGATTTTAAAATCGAAACAGTAATTCTGTAGTAGACTCGCTCTGTTCCGGATAAAACAAGGCAATTTTTTGTACTCCCGTACGAGGCAAAAGCGACAATCTCTTTCACTTTCTCTGCTCGTCCCCCCCCCCCCCGTCCCAATTTCAGCGATGAACTTCCGTAAACGAAGAGCGAAGCCAAATCATCGGTAGGTTTTTTTTATTCTCTATAGAATCGGGAAATATGAAGAAATAAAAAAATATGTACAAGCTAGACGTTTGATATTGAGCCTTTTCTACGTTTGTACGTTTAATTGACGACTAACGATAAGTCCTTGAGAAATTGTTATTATAAGCATTTGCGATCAGTCGAGAGGTCAAGGTTCGAATTACTCACGATACGTACTTTTTTTTTACGAAAAGTGGGACACTTTCCAGTATACGCATACAAGCTTACGCAACTTTGATATATATATATATATATATACATATATATATAAGATACGATAATATATACGAATTGGTGTTAATATTAAAGTCGATGCAAATAATGGAAGGGTGGAAAAATTTATATATGTATTATATATATATATATATATGTGTGTGTGTGTGTGTGGGAAAACCGCGAGAGCTTCAAATCCCCGAGAATTCGCGTAAAGTGAACCGATTGGAGGCCGGGTTGAGCGGACGCGCGGGCGCGTTCTGCATGAGAAAGAGAGAAAGAGAGAGTTCATACCACGGACGAGATGAAAAAAATTGAGGCAGGTAAGGATCCGCGCTTCGCTTTTCCCAGCTCTTCGTAAATATCTCTGTGTTTTAAAACTGGCAATATTTCTATAAATACCCAAAACTATATATATATATATATATATATATATATATATATATATATATATATATATATATATATATATATATATATATATATATGTATTCCCATACCCACATAAATCTGTTGAAAATTTTATCTGGCAAACTTTGTACCGCGGAAGATTGGAAAAACATATGTATTTTTTTACCCTCGCAAAATTGAATCATCGTGCCAAAAATAATGATAAATATTATTCGGCGCAAAAAGCATATGCGTATTGCGTTAAATCGAAATAATCGTTTATTACATAAACGTAATGTAATGAAAATGAAGAAATAGTATAAAAGTTAGATTATATATATATATATATATATATATATATATATATATATATATATATATATATATATATATATATATGAATGGAGTAGATATGATAATGAAATAAGAGATGATGAAGGAAGAAGAGAAAATAAAAAAGAATTATGGGATATTGAGATGCGGAGGGAGAGTGAGAAGTAAATAATAAGCGTGATGGTCAGAACGCGAGAGAGGGAGAGGGAGAGAGAGAGAGAGAGAGAGATCCGTAAACCTACTTGGTTGGCGTGGCTCGCGCGCGCCATAAAGCCACATCAATACACGGCAATCACGCTAAGAGCAGATGTTATCCCCTCTTTGGTTCTCGTCGGGGCGCCCGGCGTTCTCTTCTATATTATATACATATTCCTACGTGTTATATATATATATATATATATATATATATATATATATATATATATATATGTACGTATACCTTCACTTCTTTCCCCCACGCTGCCGTCCCATCTCTTTTCTCGCTCTCGCTCCATCTCTGTCGCTTTTGCGCGCAAAGTGTAAGCGCGCATGTGTGCCGTGTGTGTGTGTGTATGTGTGAGCGACGCTCTTTCAGAATTCTCGTATAAGTAGGCGTTCGCGGGGATCGAAGAGTAGGAAAGAACTGAGAGCATGTATTATTATAGCGAGATAAAGGAGCCTTCGCTTAACTATAGCCTGGCCTGATGTACAGTAATAAAATAGTAGATTGTAAATAATACACGCCAGTTTTCCGCCATTTGGATGTCAAGTAATTTTTGTGCCATTTTCCGGAAATATAATTGAGTCTCAATTCTGGCAAGTCGCAAAAATCGATCGAAAAGTACCAAAAATGTATTTACTTTTTTTTTGTTTTTCTTTTTTAATGGTCAAATGGGCCGTATTGATTGTTGTTGCCAAATTGTCGATCTCAGGCGCCCATATCGATCGAAAAAGTTGCTAAAATCAAAATTTTCATCTTACATGATCGAACATTTTTTTTTTTTTAATTTTTATTTGAATGAGATGACTGATTGAATAATTTACAGTAGAAAAAAAAATGACCTGGAAGTAGATTATGCAAGAATGCAGAATTTTTTTCATATAATGCTAGTAGTAACGGGGCGTAACAGAACAGACCAGGAAGAGCTCGAGAGTTGGGCTCGCGAATATTTACAACGAGTCTGAGTTGATCGTGAGACCTCTCGTCACTCGCCTCCATATATATATATATTCTCTCGTGTTTTCCTCCCATTCTCATTTATACTGTGTGGCCTCTCAACTGCTCTTGCTTTGGTTGGTCAGCAGCAGCCGACACAGGAGCGTGCATCAGAGATTTTCTGTTGCACAGACACAATTGCATCGTACTTTACTCTTCCCCCCCCCCTCTCTCGCTCGATCCTCACGTATATATATATATATAGTTGTGTGATACTCGACGTTATTGCTCCCGGAGGTTTGTTTGACTCGCGGTCGAAAGAGAGAAAGAGAGAAAGAGAAAAAGAGAGAGAGGCTTCCAAGTTCGTATTTTACGAAAGCATTCAAAATATTTCAGTAAAATTATTCTCAATTATTTCTCTGACACATTTTTTCAAATTATTTTTTAACTTATCTATGCGTGTATGAATAATTTAAAAATTCATGAAATTAAGTAATCGACAATGACTCAAAAATTATTGATTATAATTAATGGTGCAACGATTTAATAAGCTTTTCATTTCATACGTGTATAATAAATTTACAAAATTAATTGGTTCAATTATAATCAATAATTCAATAGAATCGATTTAATTGGTAATAGGGATAATTAAATTGTGCAAAAATCTTTTTTGCATCATTTAATGTTTGCAGGATGCGTTTCGGTATTGTGAGCTCGAGGTACGTTAACCCGAATCGTCTCTGCGTGGTTTCCTCTCTCCTTTGGGATTCTCTGTGCGTTGTTTCTCTCACGCAAAAAAAAAAAACGAGGAGAAACGATACCGTAGTATTTGTATATATGGTATATAAACGATGGAGCGTGGACTAAAGTCTGTATATTATACATATATATATATATAAAATACGTATAATAATGTATGTAGGGAGAAAAAGAGGGAAAGAGAGGCAGAAAGGACAAAAAGATATAGGGAGTCTCGTTTTGGTGTGTATATATATATATGTATATAAACGAGAGTACTTTCCACGTGAATGTGAGTTTGTGTCTGTGACTCGTCGACTCGACCCGTTAATTTCAACGGCGCACGCGCGATCTTGAACGCTCTCCCGTCCATACCAACACTCTCTCTCTCTCTCTCTCTCTCTTATTATTTTCTGTTTCCTTCTACTCCCATTCTCATTCTCTCAGGACTACCTTGTATTGGTGGCAACGATGATAACGATTGTCTCGAGCGATAAGCCATTCCCCCCTCTGGCTTTCTATACACAAGGACGGCAGATCTCGTACAAAAAGCCAATGAACACAACAGCGCAACCCCCAACCCTCAACAGCTCAACGTTCTCTGACGGACTTCACCAAGAGAGGAGATAAATATCCCCGAGTAAATTTTTCGATCGATGTATATTTTGCATGTTTTCCAACACAATGTGTGTCTCTGCCCATATATGTATATATATATATATATATTTGGGTGAATTTTTATCATACTATTCGACCGAATAAAACAATTTCAACCCTTCGTTACTCGCGTGAAAAAATAATCCTTCAACTCTCACGTGGGGTGTCAACCCAACACACCAACTTCACTGATATATTTTTCAATAAAAAAAAAAAAAATTGAACTTTACCAAGAAATTTGATTTTTTATTAATCTTAAGGCCCTCAGAAACATAATTAATTCGTATATGAGCCAAATATCAATATTTCATAATGGAAATAATTGAAAATGAAATTTTCGAGAAAAACAAAAAAATTCTACGCGTAGTACCAAAAATAAGTAGGCTGGGGGGTGTTGCCTACACCTGAGTAACGGAGGGTGAAACGATGTTTTTTTTTTTTTAATAAATATTCAAGTTGAAATTATTAGTAATTTTTTGCTAATCAATCAATTATTTATCATTTTTTAATGGGAAAAAAAAAAAGATAAATTTCGATAGTTCATTTTTTTTTTCCGGGAAGTTTGAATCCTGACCAGACTGAATAACCCCAATCAGGTGAACGATATCCAAACGACACGAGAGAGAGAGAGAGAGAGAGAGAGAGAGAGATCGATTTCGATTCTCTCGCATGCCACCTCTCTATTCGCCTTTGTCCTCCATAGCCACGCCACCTGTCCGCACTTCCTCTCCTGTCATTTAGCTGCCCCCCCCCCCCCGCACACCCACGCGAATTTCAACCCTCTCGACATTTTGTGCTTTATTCTACGCGTTTCGTCTCTCTCTCTCTCTTCGTTTAACCGTCCCAGACACGCCATCCTTGCTCTCCCAAGTTCTCTGCACACAATCACACAACACACACACACACACACACACACACAGTAAACGCAACGGGTGAATCGGTTCGCTGCACCGTGAGGAATGAATTTATTCGCGGCTAGTGCTTCATAGATCGTTACTAAGCTAAAAGCGGCAAAATCGCAGTAAAATACGAGCAAGAGAGAAAAAGACGAGGAATGATAAAAAAAAAAGAAAAAAAAAAATGGGGGGAAGAAATATTTCTCTCTTGAGCATTTGTTTCCAAGCGCACGAGCGAGAGAAACCCTCCATACACGCTTCCCTCTTCGTGAAAAATCCTTTGATCTTTCTTACCACCGTTATATATATATATATATATATATATATATATATATATATATATATATATATATATATATATATATATATATATATACATGTGTGTGTGTGTGCTACTACTATATGCTTTTGCACAAGACTCAGAATCGAAAAATATTTTTCGTAGGAAACGAAAAATAAAATAAAAATGTAACTACAAATTAAGTTAACGCACTGTGGAAAAAAAAAAGAAAAAGTCCGTTGGATTATCGGAAATGAGCGGTTACCGATGGCGTAACAAATGTTTGCTTGGCGCAACAAAATATTTTTTCATTTCGACAGTTATATATCATTCGGGATAATACATTTTAGTTCGGCAAACCAAATACATTGTTGCACCAAATAAACGTTCATTTTGCCAACGGTAAATTGCCCATGTCGTTAAATCCAACCGTTTTTTTTTTCTTCCAGTTTGGGGCATTTTTCAATTTTTCAATTTTCGTGCAAACGTGCATCGCACGCATTGCACGACCAGTGCGAATAACAGGCCTGTAGTGTAACATAAATACGCGTTGCAAATGTGTGCAATACGCCGCGTGCACGTGTACAAAAATCAGTGCCACCTATTTGGCTCGTCGGCTTAACTGGCGTGTAATTTTTTTTTTATCTTGTAGAGTATAACACGCGTGTTATACTCTACAAGATCTACAGAGGTACCTCTACACGCCTATAATCTCCTCTGCGAGCATTTATTTAGAAAAAAAAAAAAAAACCAACAAATTTCAAGCCTGAAATTCAAGCAACAAATAGAATTGGATTTTTTTGTCCTTACTTTTGCTTTTTTTTTTTGTACTCTTTTCTTTTCGTCAATTCTGCTCATGGCAGAGGGACCAACTCAGAGTGACGTCTGACGCATTCCAACGGAAACTCGGCGGTTCCCCCGAAGACACACACACACATATATAACATATATATATATATATATATATATATATATATATATATATATATATATATATATATATATATATATATATATAAGTGTGCGCGCGTGTGTATAGCGAGCAACGATCTTTCCGCGTGTATTTCTTCTCGGGACACTATCTTGGCAACTTTTGCTCACGAGGCTCTTTTTGCCGAAGTGAGAAAGAGATTTGGAGAGGGGACAAAATGCCCGTGGTTGATCCGTATAGTTGTTATATTCTCGTCATCGGATGCTCGTCGAAGTACCCCGAGCTATTTTAACGAACGGATTCACCGTGGAATGAGATCAGCGAGCTAAATTTACGAGGCGTTCCTGCCCCTTTAGTTCATACAGCCGTATATATCTATATATATTTTGTCCACACACACACATATATATATATAGCGTCTTTGCTTGGCTATACTATACATGAGATTCACGCTCGTCTCTTCGCCCAGCAGGAACTTGGAATCTCAGGTGTATCATTCTATGTAATAGAAATGTGCATATATATATATATATATATATATATATATATATATATATATATATATATGCACACATAAACAAGGGACCAAGTACCGTTTGAGAAATTCTAGATTGGAGAATACTGTGCAAGCACGCGACTATATAGAACTTAGAACACAGAACGATGCGGTTTTATGCTATACTCGAATATTATAACACTCTGGTATTAAAATACACACACACACACAAAGTGTAGATATATCGTACTCGAGGCTATACAGTGAAACGAGAGCCGCGTTTCCGTGCTCATGCAATATGTCTTAACCTTTCTCTCGCAGTCCGTCACGGATAGAGAAGAATAAATTGGAAATACTTTGAGCGCGCTCACTCGTTCAGTTTACGGGCAAAATTATCAGTGGACAAAAAACAAATGCGCGATGCATGGTCAGAAAATAAAATTTTATTAATAATCTAAGGAATCACGAAAAATTAAAATTTATTCCTCAGCTCTGAATGAAAAATTATTCAATTTTTTTTCGCCCCCCCCCCCCCTTTTAAATAGAAATTTGATTGTTAAATTAATTATTTAAAAATTTTGTTCTTGCAGGGATTGGAGCAAAAAAAAAAATAACAAAGGTCAGTGATCGTTTGCCCTCTGTGTTCCACCTCATTCTCACTGAGATCGAGACTTTCGAGAAGATGCACGAATAACAGCTTTGCACATCCATGGGGGATGTGAGAGCATCGTGCTTGCTCTCTCTCTCTCTCTCTCTCTCACACACACATATTGCGGAAAGAGTATAGATTTGAAAGGTGATTGCGTGTAGTGTGTGGACACGAATGGAAAGAGGAAAAGCAAGAGAAGAGAAAAAAAAAGAGAGAGAGAGAGAAAAAAAGTTTTGCTCACGATCCCGGGGCAAGGGCTCGGGTGATTTGCAGGCCAGTGCTCCGTTGCGCTGCTGCAGGTACATACAGTATAAAGTCTCATATATGTCTATATATATATATATATATATATATATATATATATATATATATATATATATATATATATATATATATATAGTTTAACGTATATCGTTGAGATTGGCGCGCGCACGGCCGAGTAACTTTGCACTAGGAAGTTCCGGCGTTGTTCTCTCTCTCTCTCTCTCATCTCCCGTTCTCTGGCTCTCACGGAGAGGGAGAGAGAGAGAGAGAGAGCACCACACAGCGAGTGTTATCCCTATCTGCTGGCCCAAGCCAGCCATTAGAGCCTTTACGAAGCCTCGCAAAATTGAAATCCTTTGATTCTACCTATGCTCGCTCTCGCGTGTATGCATATAAAACATACACATACATACATACATACATACACACACACATACACACACACATATATATATATATATATATATATATATATATATATATATATATATATATATATATATATATAAAAACGTGATACGCAAGGAATTTTCGTTTCCACGGCGAGATGATTCTTTTATTCAGTGCATAAAAACGTTTCATCATTGAATAAATGTTGATAAAATAAAATAACAATTTTTTTCACCACACCAAAAAATCATACGACTAATTTTTCCTATTTGTTAAAAAAAAAAAAACTTTTCGCCAAATGAACATAACCGATAAATTATTATCTGATGAAATTTTGAAGCACGAGAATGAAAAAAAAAAAAAAAAAAAAAAAAAAAAAAAGACCGGATGTTGCTTCGGATAACAGCTCGGTGTATTGGAGTTGAGCTAATAAGGAATTGAGCTATTATGATTGAGCGTGTGCGATCGTATTTAACGCGAGAGACTCTGACCAGCCTTTTCATCGTATAAACGAGATAAAAAATAAAAAATAAAAAATAAAAATAATCATTGATGGTTTGCCATCTTTTCTTCGTGCTTTGGTACAGAATCTCTCGCGGAAGAACGAAGAACGTTCCACTCAAACCGGAAATTCATTGCGACCAGCGGGAATTATAATGTACAATGTGCTATATATTATATTCTATATACGTATATATTGCATTTCATGTACTTGTATATATACATATATATATATATATGTATATACACGAAAGGGGCTCGTGAGAATATACAACTATACAGTAGCAAAGCCAGCTTGAAAATTCTACCTCGCGACACACACACACACACACACACACACATATATATATATATATATATATATATATATATATATATATATATATATATATGTATATATATATATATATATATATACACAACTGGTTGGTAGAACGGCCCACTTTCTTTACTTTCACGTTCCCGAGACCGCGACGTTCTCCTGTCCGACACTTCTCTCCAATATTCTCTTTCCCATCGCTAAAAAGCACCGGTGCACTCGCATACGACTATTGTTTTCACGTTTTTCAGCGTAATAATTTTTTCGAGACTTTGAAAAAAAAAAAAAAAAAAATTTAAAAGAAACGAATCAGATTTTATGATGATCAAAATGTTAAATGACGTGAAAATTTTGATTATGTAAATTAACGCTTCATTTGAAATAACTTCAGTTTCAATTTTTTATTGAGAAAAAAAAAAAAAAAAAAAATGACGTCGAAAAAATATATATATAACGTGTAAATTCCGAAGTTGGTAGAAGTTGGTAATGTAATGAGTAACGCATCAGTGAAAAGATTAGGAAACTAAGAGCGAGAGATATGTCGCAATGTAATTGCCGAGTTCTCTCTTCGCTGAACATTCAAGCGAGAGAGAGAGAGAGAGAGAGAGAGAGAGAGAGAGAGAGAGAGAGAGAGAGAGAGAGAGAGAGAGAGAGAGAGAGAGAGAGAGAGAGAGAGAACAGACGGACGAAAGGACGTGCTGGGGCGACGAGTTGATTCTCGCGAGGTTACGCGAAATAAGTAGGTCTAGTCTTTCCATCTCTATCATTACCTTCGTCTATCTAAATTTTCCCCTTTCTCCTCCGGTAGCTTGAAAAACCTTCTACTATGCTATTCCAATCTTACTGGCGCACATCGACGCTTCTCGTCTACAATCTTTTCCTCTCTCAGTCTGTCTCTCAATTTTCAATTTTGCTCTCTTCGTACTCTTCACGCTTGTCTCTCGCTGTTGAATATTTTTATCAGCAGACAAATTAAACTGGCAATAGTTGAAAAATATTTATGAAAAACATTCAACTTTTTAATTTTTCAATCTTATCGTTCTCCTCCTTAATGTTGAATATTTATTTAAATCTGATATTTAAATATTTTAGAAATTTATGGGGGGAGAAAAACTGCGACTGAAAAAGATAAGTAGCGACTATAACTTGACGTCAGAGAATTCCGCGTCATCGTATCGCGGGGAATCTTTCTCTCTCTCTCTCTCTCTCTCTCTCTCACGCGCAAAGGAATTTCCCGAATATGATCATCGACGTGTAAAATGACTCACGTCATTTTCCTGTCGTCATATCTCTCGTCTGTATAAACGATATAGCGAGTCGAGATTCTTTGCTTCTATATAGAGCGATAATCCGATAATTTTCTCGACGTCCTTGCGGCAAAAAAAAGAACTATACAGTAGCCATTTGAGGGGCGCGTGCGACGTTGCGATAAAAGAAAAAAAATATATATATATATGTGTGTGTATATTTTAAATTTTTAATGTGTATTTTTAAGTGTAAAATGTGTATTTTTAATATATAGATATAATATACATTTTACAAGAGTCAGCAAACACGAGAAAGACGCGATGAAAAAAAAAATCTGCAAAAATCTCGAGACGCCCAAGTTGTATAGACAAGAAAAGAACTCGTACTACAGCTCATGACGACAATGAGTCGATTGCTCAATCGAACGTGACGCCAGAACATCACAAAGCTCGCATGGAGGAGGAAAAAAAAAAGTCAAAGTCCATCAACGCTCGCACATTTTATAAACTCGTGACGTCAAATCTCGCACGCACGCTCGCAAGAGAATCCTAAAATTCAAGTCGCATAATTTAACCTAATAATTGAAGGGGAAAAAAAATAAAACATGTCGCACGTCATTGCTCGGGACATTTCGTTATCGTTCGCCCCCACTTTTCGCCGTCGCTTGTCCTAAAAGACACGAAGAAGAAGAAGAAGAAGACGCGAAGAAAGAGAAAGAGAAAGCAAGAGAGAAACGTCAGCCTGACAGCATTTATCAAATATACTCACGATTCTCATTTAAAGATCGAATATAATAACTATAACAGTATAATCGGAATAATATATAAATCCATAAAATTGCCAGAAACTTCAGCTCTCGGGAACAAGCGCGGAATTAATACAGAGCGGTCTACAAGTGCATATATATATGTGGTTTAGCGAGAAGAGGGGTGGGGTGGGGAGATGGAGAACAACGACGCGAGGAGTGGGGGCAAATGTGGAAGAGCGAGAGGGGCGGGGGGTGCGAAGAGCTGAGCAGAATCGACGCTCTGTTGGAGTGGTGGAGGAGGAAGAGGAGGAGGGGAGGGGGGAGAGCGGGTGGGTAAACGTCGAGGTTGCTCAACTCTCCATAACGCCCAAGCGTCACGGAAATTACATTACCTCGAGTCGAAACGCGCCGCTACGACGACCGTGTGTTGTAGCACCGTCGATATATAGATATATGTATACTGAAGAGAGGGCTGCTCTGCTGGTTCCGTTGAAAAAGACGACCGGGTAGGAAGAGATGGGGGGGGGGGAGCAGGGGCAGCGATACAAACACACACAGGAGCACAGTGCAAAAGTCTCTCTGTCGTTGTGGGGGGGCCACTGAGGTGTCCCGATGCACTGTTGTGTGTTACTATAGTTATGTATTTTAGTACAATAATACCCCGTTGGTTTTGTTTGTCGCCCCGTAAAGCTTTCTTTCTGTCCGCTGAAGCGCGATAATTTTTATTTAACTCTTTTGAAAAATTTGCTAATATTCTCAGCTTCACTTTTTTTCCCCGCTCGGGGGAGAGTTAACTAGAGAAGCACGTTGGTCTTTCTTATCGAATTTCACAACGGTATATTTAGTTTAGATATATTTATATACTCTTGATAGTATTTTTATATAGTCTTTGATTAATCTTTGCACGAATCACAGATTATGTTTAACGCATTTGGCTATGATATATTGTATGCAGAGTTGCGAAGTAACGAGTCGTATAAAACTTACGGAAATTCTTCGTCTCTCTCGTGACTCGTGATTATCACCGAACGGGCGGGATAACGGAACGCTGGTTGTATATACTCGACTATATAACTGCCTGTGTAGGTATATAATCGCGACGGAGGCAAGTAAGCATGGATATGTATGTCTGTATAGATATACAGAGTGGCACGTCAATGGCGTCGATGTCCACTCCACTGGTGTCCAATTGCCCGTAGAGCTTTTGCTCGCTTTCCTTCTAACTCACCGCGATCTACAATATCCCCTTCTGTATATAGATATATATATATATATATATATATATATATATATATCCGTTTTTCTCAACAACTCACTTTGTCCTATCACTCGATTTCTATTCCGTAATCGTTTTGTCACACTTTCCAACTCACAAACTATTTATTCATCAACTATTGTTATTTTTATCTCACACACTCGTAGATTTAAACAGTCCGTTTTGTTTATCAGCGAACGTAGTCGAATGGAATTTAGCACTCGATAAACATACAATTATCAACAACGAGAAATTCTCCACTTTGTTCTGTAATCAAGAAGTCTTTATCACTTAATTTTTTCGTATCTCTTTTCAACGAAATACCAAAAACAAACTCCTCACTCCACTTTTGATAGTTCACTTTTCAATTGATTTTTCTTCAATTATCAATTTATTTTTTCATATAATCGTGTATTGTCAATTATTACGTATATTATAATCGATCCGATTGATAAACACCAATGCGGATAAAAAGATTCGCGCGCGCCTACGTGACACATAAACATGTATATATGGTAGGTATGTGTGTGTGTGTGTGTGTAGACGGCGAAACGAGTGGTGATGAGAAGAGGGAGGGCACCACGGTGTCGTAACGGTTTATTCCTAACACGGCAAAAGATCCGTACGCCACCGAGGACCGTGCGCGACTGACTAGTGACTGGCCGTGCACGGCGACTACTGACTCTCTCGATAGCAGCGGCGGTGGCGCGGCGGGTGTCGAGTGTACTATACGAGTAGTAGGTAGTTGCGCGCCTCCACTGTACGGAGGACACGGACACGGTAGGAAAACCAGTGGATGGCTGGCCAACACACACCAGCCGACAGGGAGAGAGAAAGAGAGAGACTTGTCTCACTTTTTATCTGTATATCTCTCTCTCTCGCTCTTACGATCGTATTTTCTCCTTCTCTGTCGGGTGGCTCGCGCGAGCAGCAGCGAACGACCCGAAGCCAGTGCACGATGCTACACGATGCGGAGATGCGGCCCCACCGGTGCCTGCTCTTCTCCTCCTCTTCGTGCTTCGTGTGTGTACGACCGCGACACGAGTAGTTCCAAGTCTCCCTCTCTCTCTCTCTCGCTCTGCCTGCTTCATGAGTTTGCCTGCCTGCTTCTATACTTGCACACTACTCACCTCCACCTCTGGATTTTGCTTCACTTCGTCGTTTCTACCCCCCTCCCCGCTTCACTCGCCCCCGCAGTTTTCGCTCACCATATATTTTCCCATCCCACTTTGCTACTTCGACTGCCTCATGCCTGCCTGTGGCTGTTTCTCTCGCTCTCTCTCTCGTGCTCTCCGCACTTCTTGGTCGTCATAGAGCGCGCGTTCTCCACGTCGCGCGGGCACGCGCGCGCCTCTCAAACGACCGTGAGAGGGGCAACGAGAGTACAACGGGGAAATCCGGGTCATGCTCGTGTCACTTATTACAAAGGATTCTCGGCAAGTTGCAATATCGAGATCGTACTTTTTCTCGAGGCAAAAATGAAAATGAAATATCCGGAGAATTAGATGTAAATAGTATGGGGCGTAAATCATCTCGATTCTTGCAAACTTTTCCATCGATACTGCCGACGGAAAGATTGAAATATTTTTATAGGTCGAAACATCAAAAAATTTCGCCGCTCAAACGCTCGTAATTGCAAACAAAAAAATAAACATTCAAACTGTTTCCATATTTATTCTATCATTAAAGTAGTTTTTTTTCCACATGACGAATATGGACGATTTTTTTTTTATTTGACCCGCATTGCCCCATCTGATTACTTTTTTTCCTTCCTCGGTCTTTCTCACTTTTTGATTTCCATCTTCGTTCAAAGCTTTACGATATTTCATCTACTCTCTTTATTTTTTGTTTTCATCTCGCCCTTTAACCGTCTCTCGTCCTTTTCACTTCTTCTTCTTCTTCTTCTTCTTCTTCTCCTCTCTGCCAGCAGCAGTTCGTCGTCTCTATACGACGCTGTGTTGGCTGTGCCGCTTCTCTCTCTGCAACTGCAAGAATCTATACCCGACATCCACCCCCATTTTCTCCCTTCTGTCGAGCCTCAACCACCGCCACGATGAGAGAAAGAGAGTGAAAGCGAATGAAGGAGAAGAAGAAGAAGAAGAAGAAAAAAAGATAGACAGAGGACGTGTTTTACCCCGCCACTCTTCATCCATCGTTCGGACGATGCTATAATTTCGTGCGTGCGTGCGTGCGCGCGCTCGTTGTGTGTGTGTATGTGTAAGCTGCGTGAGATACAACGCGATTTTTCCCTATACTAAAAGAATCCTCTCTCCGTCTCCTTTTTGCCTCGAATTCTCTTTCCTCTCGCGCTTCTCCCTCTTTCTGTGCTCTTGTATTTTATCTCTGCCTACTCTCTCTATCTCTCTCCATCTTGTTCTCAACATTTGTTTTTCCATCGCTCTCATTTTGTTGGCCTCCTGCACGCCGCAGGGCGAACGACCATCCTTTGCTCGCGACGAGTGGAACGACCGAATTTTAAGTGGTAGAGCGCATCTGTATACACGTGACTATACTCATCGTCCTCGAGTCCCCCCACCCCCTCTCGCGCCCTATTCTTGTTCCTTCACTCTCATCCCACTTTCCGGATCTTTCTCTTTCCTCTTTTCCATCCCGTTGGCTCTTATTTCAATGTTTTCCTCGTCAATTCTTTGTACTTTGATGACCTCGAAGACTCGCCTTTTCATTATAATACTTGTTCGTCTTAATTCGATACTGATCGGGTTGTCGATTAATACATTTTTTTTTTTTTTTTTTTTTTTCATTTGAGCAAATCGATACTCGCGACAAATTCGTCAGGCAGAATTTCATATTATTTGATATTTGCCAATATCGCTCAGGATATTCATGATTATTTTCGTCAATTGAATTATTTGAACGAAAAATTGAATAAAAATTTAAATAAATAATTTTAATTTTTTAATCCTTTTTTTTAAATAATGAAAAAATTATTTATAATGAAATTCGTATTTAATATTACTGTTCTGGTGATTCGGGATTCCCTATTGACTATTCAGGGGAGTCTTGCCCGGCCATTTGTACACCCGCGAGAGAACCGGGGAGGAGAGAAAGGAAAGAAAGGAAAAAAAAAAACGGGTGAGATACGAGCCAGAAGTTTTCGAGTCCCCATCGTCGTCCTCGTCTTCGTCGTCATCGTCCCTTCGTTCGCTCTCGGTTCATCGCGCTCGAGTGTATATACGCATACACACACACATATATATATATATATATATATATAGATCCAGTAATACTTTGCTCACTATAGTCTCGTTCTCTCTTTCTCACCCTCATTTTTCTCACTGGGAAGAGCATTCTTTCTCACTTGCTCGTTTTACTTATTTCTCTCTCATTCTCGTCGTCCTCGCTGGTGTGCTTCGAAGCTACGACGATATTCCCCCCTCACCGCTTCTTCGCCGTTTCCCCTTCGCTACGGGGCAACGCCATTTTTCACGGCAACCGGGCCACGTAGTAGCTATATGGAGAAGCTCACAGAGCACAGACCTTGTAGCTCTTCTCTCTCTCTCTCTCTCTCTTTCTCTCTGTATATTATATGCTTACATATAGGTATACACATGTGTATTTTACACCATACACGAGAGAGTCAGCTAAGAGACGTGCGGTCATGGGAAAACAGGGACACGCGATAGTGATTTCTTTTCTTTTCTTTTTTTTTCTCCGAAAAGAAAAAGAGTAATATACCAGAATAACAAAAAAAAATCTGTACAAATGGATTTTGTTGAAAAATTCTTCGATAAAATGTTTCGTCTCATTTTCTACCAGAGGAAATTTTTGTCAATTAAAAATGATATGAATTTATGAAAAATTCAATAAAAGCATCGAATATATATAATATTATTTCGATATATTCATTATATTTTTGTTACTCGACGATCTCTCTTCTCCGATGTGTAATAACGTCTGTGTGTAATACTCGCCGCGATCACGTACAGCCGGAAGAGCGAACGGTAGAGAGTGCAACGGGAGAGCCATGAGCCAGCAGGCGGGCGCATTAAACGAGGAGAAGCAAACGCGAGTGAGACTGATGGAGAGAAAAGCAAAGTGAAAGAGAGAGAGAGAGAGAGAGAGAGAGAGTATAGTAAAATATATTTTTCATCCTTGTTTAACTAAAGAGCTTTGTGGGTATGTTTTGTCTCACTCGAATTCACGTCAAGGCGAACCTTTTTGTTCTTTGATATATATATGTATATATATACATGCACGCACAGAAACACACATGAATATATATATATATATATAAGCTGCACCGTTCTCTTATCTACACAGAACGCGCACACGTAAGCATATCGTTCGTCCTTTCTCGTCGTTTAAGTTTCTCTCCCTCCGTTTCACAAAGCGAGTTGAGAGAATACAGCAGCGTACGAGTGTACCACGCAAACATTTATAAATATATGTACGCAAGGGCAAGTTTAGTGGTAGTGGTAAAAAAAAAAGGGGCCGTTGCACAGTATACGACGAGTGTGGAGGGAGACAGACACGTGCTTTCGATGCCAGAGCCAAAAGAGTGAGAAAGAGAGAGGGTGAGAATTCGTGGACACCACGTTAACCGGCCAGGCTAAAGAGGGTGAAGACGAAGCGAGAGAGAGAGAGAGAGAGAGAGTGAGAGGGGGAAAGGGTGGTAACTCGGTGTTGAGGATGGTTTGGATGTTACTGAGCGAAATAAAGAACGAGAAAACGACCAGAGACTGAGAAGGGCCAGGGAGGGCGAGTTTCAAGGGTATCGCATCATGATGATTGTGTAAAGAAACTTGTATATACAATACATACATATGTACATATAGATATATATAGATATATATACATATATAGACACAAAGGGTGGCCAAAGGGTATACAAATTTGACTATACACAATATGGGCACCAGTCAATAAAGTCACAAAGTTTATCAATACATTTCTATTCACGCGCTAGTAATTTACAAAGTCTGACATTTTTTAAATACTTATTATTTTTTTTAGGATAAAAGAAATTTTTGTTTTCCCAATAAAATAAAAACTTGAAGCTTTTTCATGCTCATGTGTTGAAAATAATAATAAAAAGTAAAAAAAAAAATATTCGACTCCGTGTGGAGTTGCAAAATTTTTTAAACTCAATAACTCAATAATGACTTTAGCGATTGGGCTAGAAATTTTGTACGGGGATACAAAAATAATCATATCCTATGCCATATCTCTTTGTTCGATATGATCGATGTAGAAATTACGAGGAAATCGTGCAACGTTAAACTCTCACATCGTTTAATATTTTTCTTCATTAATTATATAATATTAATATGAATTTAATTTAAAGTGCGCGCGGCAGAGTGAAATAAAGATACATGATATTTTAATGCTCCTGTCATGTTTGATAATATCACGATGAATATAATCTGGTTAATTATATTATTGTGATAAAATTGCGAAGGTAATAATTTTCGTGTCGAAAATTAACTCACTCGTGGTCACACACATGCAATGGTGAAGTTTGTTCATATGTGATAAAGCCCTCTCGTTCCTCTCGTCGCCCCGACATGCGATGAGGTTTGCTGCCGCTGCTATGCTGGTGGCGCTGCTGGCGCTGCTGGCCGAACGGCTTAACTAACAATGCACTCGGTTCTCGCATTACGGAATATTACCGGTGCGCGCGCGTGTGTTTGTGTGTGTGTGTGTATATGTGTGTGTGGGCGAGTAACCCGCGCGGGGGTACTCTTGTTGCAAGAGACAAGCTGTGTGTGTACGCTCGACCGCCAAGAGGGCTCTCCTCGTATATTGTACGAAAGAGAGAGAGAGAGAGAGAGAGAGAGAGATGAAAGACGACCGAGCTCGAGGAATTATTGCCAGCTTGCTTCTTTGTATTCCAAACTACTCGAATATTAAAAAAAAAAAAAAAACAAACTAACTCAAAAATATTTTTACGAGAGAATTAATTATTCATAAGTATCGTCAAAATATACAAATTTTTTAGAATTTTAGATTTTTTCTACTTTGTTATTTTTTGGTTATTGATAGAAAGATAGAAACAGCTCAAAATTAAGCAAAAGGTACTAATTAAAAATTTATTTCATTGGATTAAAAAAAGTGATAATTACAAATTATATTTTATAAATTATTATCAATTATATATATATATATATATATATATATATATATATATATATATATATATATATATATGGAGGAGAGTATCGAGGCACTTGTAAAAAGATAGAAACAGCTCAAAATTAAGCAAAAGGTACTAATTAAAAATTTATTTCATTGGATTAAAAAAAGTGATAATTACAAATTATATTTTATAAATTATTATCAATTATATATACAAATACAAATTATATTTTATAAATTATTATCAATTATATATATATATATATATATATATATATATATATATATATAATTGATAATAATTTATAAAATATAATTTGTAATTATCACTTTTTTTAATCCAATGAAATAAATTTTTAATTAGTACCTTTTGCTTAATTTTGAGCTGTTTCTATCTTTTTACAAGTGCCTCGATACTCTCCTCTCAATGGTAATTTCTCAAAGTTTTCTAAACTAGCGAAATGACTCATTAGCGATTCGATATTGGTCAGTAAAAACTACGAATGGTCATTTGCTGGTCGTTAAGAGGGATTGTAAAAGTCTCATCTCTCTCTCTCTCTCTCTCTCTCTTTCGTCCACTTACTTTTGGTATCGTTTAGCCGGGGTTAATCGTGCTCGGTTATTCGTAAATATTGAAAAGCGCGTTTAGTGTGCCTTCATTGCTTGCATCTCTTTTTTGGTGCCTCTCGAATGCTTTTCCCCTGTTGCATTCCATTTCCTTTTTCCTTCTCTATCTCTCTCTCTCTCTCTCCCTCTGTCACTCGAAGCCCCTATTCTAACCATCGAGAATTATCGTTCATACTACGAGGATGACGACGACGACGACGACGTCGACCCTTCGCCAGACTTTGAAACTCTCGGGCTTTGGCAGCCCTTGCTCTTCTCTCTCTCACTCTCACTCTCTTTCTCTTTCTCTCTCTCTCTCTCCTCTCCTTTTCTCGATACCGAGGAGCTGCTTTGAAGGTTCTCAATGGGGCTTAGGGTGTCATATATATATATATAGCATTATCTATATCTATATACACATGCCATCTATAGATCTATAATACAGACTATATGGCTGGAGGTCGAAATTGTGTGTGCGCGCGCCCCTGGTGGAGCTTTTCGTTCGTCCCTACCTCGCATACACTATATGGTAAATGCTCCGTCATGGTTCTTTTCTCTCTCTCTCTCTCTCTCTCTCTCTCTCTCTCTCTCTCTCTCTCTCTCTCTCTCTCTCTCTCTCTCTCTCTCTCTCTCTCTCTCTCTCCATATATATATACACAACAATAGGGCAAGTGAGGATACTGCCACCGTAGGTCTATCAACCCACGTGTAACCTTTTCATCGATGTGACCAACTTACGTGCTCACTAATTGAATACAATTTCCATTGAATATTGAAAAATTTATTTATGATGAAATAATTAATAACAATTAAGGATTGAAATTTATTTACAAAAAAAAAATAGAGTATCATTTGAATGAAAAATAATGAAAAATTAATTTCTCATAATATAAACATTTTTTTTTTTCCTTTTTTTTCTATGAAAATTAATATTCATCGAGAGTAAAAGAGAGGATTTTCCAAGTGGAAAGAACGATTATTTCGAGTGAGGAGATTTATTATCATCTCAACGGGGACGATATTAGTGAAGAGATAGATCGAGAAAATGAGGAAAAAGCATCGATAATGCTAATGAGAGAACTTGTGCAATGGCGTCTCGTCGTGAAAGCGAATTGTTCAAGTTCCAAAGAAGATGGCAGAGACGCTCGTCATCGTTCACGTAAAAGGAAAAAAAAAAAAGAAAAGAAATCTCTCACTCTTAAGGGTATATCATGAAGTTGTCGTATCTCGCTCTCCCGCATTGGCCCAGTTGTTGTAATTACTCCACTGGTCATACGGTTAATACACATACATACACACACACACACACACACACACACACACACACACACACAGCCTCTCCCTTAACTCGGTTCGTCGTAGTATCCGACTCCAACCCCCTTTGGTATGCTTTGTGCTATATGGAGGTCTCTTGGCGCATTATAGGGGGAGTTTGGGATCGATTATCGAGCTTCGAGGAATTATATTGTCTATACCATCGAGAAGGCAGAGAAAGAGAAAGAGAGAGAGAGAGAGAGAGAGAGAGAGAGTTAAAGCATGACGCCCGCAAAAGCTTTGAGCGAATATGGTGAGGACAACCTCTCTCGCTATAAATGTTTTTGTCTCTCCTACGTGTGTATGTGTGTGTGTGTGTGTGTGTAAGGTGAAGGAGGGGGTGAGCGAGAGCGGGTGACGAGGCAAAAAGGGCGTTCGATAATCTGATTGGCTCTTATCGTGTTTCTAGAGTTACTCTGCCATTTAATTATCGTGAGCGATGTTGGGTTATTTTGGATAAATATATATGTATACATGTGCAGATATTTTTGGACAAATGATACAATAAAAAATAATCTGGGCAATCATATTATTACAAAAAAAAAGAGTTGAGTTAAACATTTTTTAAGTGTTTCTAGAGTTACTCTGCCATTTAATTATCATGAGCGATGTTGGGTTATTTCGGATAAATATATATGTATATATGTGCAGATATTTTTTGACAAATGATAGAATAAAAAATAATCTGGGCAATCATATTATTACAAAAAAAAAAGAGTTGAGTTAAACATTTTTTAAGTGTTTCTAGAGTTACTCTGCCATTTAATTATCGTGAGCGATGTTGGGTTATTTCGGATAAATATATACGTATATATGTGCAGATATTTTTGGACAAATGATACAATAAAAAATAATCTGGACAATCATATTATTACAAAAAAAAAAGAGTTGAGTTAAACATTTTTTAAGTAACCAAGAAAGTTTTTGTTTCTTTTTTCGACAAACCTTTAAGATTTATTTTCTGTTCGTTAGAATTAAAACCTAAGAGATATTTGACAATAATGATAGCAGGTGTCAAGATTTATTAATCAACAAAGAATCGCGACTGAATTTAAGGGTAGAAAAATATTTGAGTTTTTCTTGTATTTGAATAATTTGTCAATCACACAAATAAAGAGACGGAAATAGAAAATGATACAATTTTTTAATCAAAGCCATTTACAATGACATATAATTTAATAATTAAAATGTCAATTTTTCAACTGACCGCTCTCGATTGTTGTGAGACTTTTGTATGAAATATTCGATTTTTCTTTGATAATTCGAAGGGTAAAAAAAAATTCATCGAAATTATAATATTAGGATTATTTTTTCTAATTCACTTTCAACAGGGCCAATAGGTGTAGAAATGGCAGGTCGAAGAAGCGATGATAAAAAAATTCGAAGATGGGAGAAAAAAGGATGTGGGAAGCGGTGTAGGGGTGAGAGGAAAGGGCGCGCTCGATGGCTGTGCCTACGTGACGCCGTGGCGGCAAACCGGCGTCGGGGTCGTCTGCAGGGGTCGAGCGGGTCGTTCTCATGTTATTCGCCTCAAGGCGTATGTCCATACACACAAATACACATAAACGAGCGATCCTTAGCCACACATAGGCCAATTTATACCGGGAAAATTCTGCTTTTCGTTTGCGCAAATGCCGCAGGTTACAGCAGCAATCTCTCTCGCTCTCCCTCTCTCGCTCGGATCCTCTTTTGTTGTACACCCTCCTCTCTATCTACGTTTCCATTTTATTTTCACCCTCAATATATACGAGAAACAAACAATTAATGGAACTATCTCAAAGCCTAATCAGTGAATCAAAAATCCTCTCTCATAAATCCCTCAATTGACGTAATTGTTAAAAATTATATATTTATTCAATTAATCAAGAACGTTGAATAAATTTACGAAACATTCATGTGATCCCAATTGCAATGATTGAGTCCCTAAAAGGCACGTGACTTTTTCTATTTCTATATAAATCATCGAATACACAACAAAAATTTTTACCACGAATGTTGAACTATCGGAAATAAATTCACAGCAACTATTTTTTTTGTAAATTATTTATATATATATATATACTATATCGACTAATCGATAAACAATGCCCAATTTTTACTTATTCCTGATAAATATTAATAATTATATCGAATCAACGTGATTTTCGTCGCATTTAAAAATCTACCTTGGCCGTTAAAAAGTCTCCACAATGCTCGTTCTTTTTTGTTTCTCAATGTCGCCTCTCTGTTGTTGGCTCTTTTTTTCCACGGCTGCAGGCTCACTCTCCTAATCCGATTATATTCGTGCGGCGCGTAAAACATGCTTGTTATCAGTCGTTTGAGCAGTCTCTCTCTCTCTCTCTCTCTCTCTCTCTCTCTCTCTCTCTCTCTCTCTCTCTCTCTCTCTCTCTCTCTCTCTCCCTCTTTATCTCCACGAGGCCGCAGAGAAAGAGAAAGAGAATAAGAGAGAGAGAGAGAGAGGAAAGATTTTGTCCTGTGAGTTCGATGGCGTCGACTCCACGACGTCAACGTCGCGCAGATAGAGGGGCACTCGACGACGTGTAGTAGGCCAGAGCCACACGGTCTTCGTGAGCCAGAGGGCCGCACACGTTTTCATGGTTAGACGCCTAACCGGAAGATCGATGAGTGTGAACGGCCCTCTCTCTCTCTCTCTCTCTCTCTCTCTCTCTCTCTCATACTTCATGAGGCCGATATGCCTATATATGTAAGTAAACGGGGGCGTTCTCTCCCTAGCCCTTGTGTGCTGCCAGCGTCTACACAGCCACAATCTTTTGTACCCCTTGTGTATATATAGAGTAAATCTGTATGTATATATATATATAATCATTTGTACCCCTTGTGTGTGTATATATATATATATATATACACACACAAGGGGTACAAATGATTATATATATATATACATACAGATTTACTCTCTACACGAATACTAAAGAAGTATTTACTGGTGTGTACAAAAAAATACCATCAAATTTTTCAAACGTATAATTATTTGGAATAATGATTTTTGGGTGTTTTGCAAAATAAAAAATTTACAGTGAGCTACGCAATGTATAATGAAATGTAGATCGAATTTCTACGTAACGGACTTTGTTCTTCCGGCTATCATATATATATGTATATATATTAATATAGATATAATAATTATGGGACCGTTATTAACGCTTTGACTCGAGTTTATCGAGCAAATTTAACCGGATGCTTCTGACGTTGGGTCGCATTGGCCAGATCGAGGGAGAGAGAGAGAGAGAGAGAGAGAGAGAGAGAGGAATGTGCGCGGTTACGCGAGTATCGATTCCACCCTGGTATAATTACGTGAAGAGCCTCCGCTTCCGTTCTCGCGGTACGAGGAACCACCTCTCTCTCTCTCTCTCTCTCTCTCTCTCTCTCTCTCTCTCTCTCTCTCTCTCGCTAGCTCTCTCTCTCTCTCTCTCTCTGAAAACCAAAATTGTATCGTCCAGACACAATCCGCAAATTATGTAACCACAAAGTTACATTATCGTACATTCTCAAATTAGTGAACCGAATGAATAATAACAATAATAATAATAATAATAATAATAATAATAATAATGAACGATATTTTAGGAATTACGTGTTTGTGACTAAATTTGTCGCGATATAATGGAGGATTTTTTAAACGAGATTTGTTGGCTCACTTCGTAAATTTGTGTACAGATTTGAGGAGAGTCTGAAGATTGGAGATTTTTCGCTCACAATCAGAGGAAAGAGAAGAAAGATGATAAAGAAAAATTAGGAGTCTGACGAAATTTTTCTCGTAATTTTATGATTGTGGTGAGTGTGCGTACAAAATTGTACATGGCTTGAGGTTCGAACGTCGTGTGGATCGGTACGCTATCGCTTGTCGGCTGGAATTCGTCTTTATTTTCAGTGAGCAAAGAGAGAGAGAGAGAGGGGGGGGGGGGAGGGGGAGAGAGAGAGAAAAAGAGAGACGAGAGCACGCACTATTCTTAGGACGCTTCGGTCACCCTCGCATATGGCTCGTCCCTGTTGGTCGCGCATCTCGTTCAACTGGTGTACACGAGAAGAACCGAGATTATAACGCATGAGCGAGACGAAGATAAAGGAGAAAAAGTGATGCGAGAACGGTCGAGCTCACACCAACACTATGTATATGGGTGTGTGCGTGCGCTTATGTATCTTTTATATATATATATATATATATATATATATATACTGACGAGAAAAAGCAGCTCCATATGGCCGAAGAAAGTTTTACGTTTTTAAATCACTTCACGATCCTCGAAGTGCATATGTATATATATATATATATATGCACAACACTACGAAAACTCCGACATTCACTGATCTCCCAACATCGTTAAGAAAAAGGAAAAAAATGATACATTTGACAATTGTGAATGAAACGATGGAAATAAAATGTAAAATAATAATAATAAATATTTTAGCTACACTACCGCTCATTATTTTTTTCTACACCCCAAGATTGAAATTATATTGAAATTAATGAGCAGTAATGTTAATTAACGATGAACAAAGTGATAATGATTCTCCAATAATTATCAAATTTCTCATATTATATTATTGAAGATTCTTTATATTAATATTCTTATTTTTGATAAGATTAAACGAATTGAATACATATATTTTTTTAACAAAATTTCAAATAATACTAATATAATAATTTTTTATCATCATTCCTAATTTCCACAATTTGTATAATTGGAAAATAGTTCCGAAAAATAATATGAAATAACGAGCGATGGCAATTTAACTACATATTTTCTGGCTCATTCACTGTGTGAACCAGATTGAGATATCGATCAAAAAGCCCCTCTTGCGTCCATCGAGAAATACCGCTCATATATTACTATGCCCCTCTCTCTCTCTCTCTCTCTTTCTCTCTCTCTTTCTATATATATATATATATATATATATATATATATATATATATATGGGCATAATGCGTAGCTATGCGAGCTCTACATATCCAATAATGCTATACAACGTGACTATCGTAACCACCCTGAATTACTCAGGAGAGAAAAAAAAAAACAGGCTAGAAAAAAATTCCCGAGAGTTTCTCTAGAACATCGCGCGAAGACCTCTTTGCTGTATATCGAAATAGCGAAAAACGCAGGCATTTAATTATAGTTTGAGCTTTCGTCCGAAGGCGAACGTGTGAGAGAGAGAGAGAGAGAGAAATTTTCAAGTGTGTAGGATATAAAGAGAGTACGAATTGAGTGAGATAAATAGAGAATAGAAAAAGAAGACGAAGAAAAACGAGTCGTCGAGTAAAGAGAGCAAGAGGAGTGAATTCGTGCAGCTGTTTAAATAGCGCGTACTACGTCGACGCTCGTCGACGCTCGACGACGCTCGACGACGCTCGACGACAACGACGACGACCCAACACCACGGACTGTAAGCGATGACTGTATAATGGGATATATCACGTGACCGAGTCATATACTCGTTTTCTCGAGTTCGCTCCGTGAGTCGGGACTCCGCCAAAAGCGCGTTATAATCCCAATCGCACAGCGAATTACGAAGGTAGCGATCAAGAGAGACAATATATATATATATATATAAATAAAGGACCGGGGCGATATACCAGCATATATATATATAATTTATGTTCACTATGAGGCATTTTATTGTTTGAGAACGATGCTTACAGGGTTGGATTTATCGTGGGCACTGTGACTTTTATATTTTTTTTCTCTCTCAGTACCGCTATTATATTCTATATTTCCCCTTCCTCTTTAGGTTCTTTTGCCCCCGACTATTTTTTATTTTTCCCAAGCGCAACAACGATGACGAGACGAAGATGTGCAACGTTGCAGTTTTCAACTATAGCTATAATATCTCATTCTTTCCGTCCAGATAGACACAATGTGAAAACAATGTCATACACGCGAATGAGTAATTCCCTCCTTTCACTCCATCTTTATCTCCATCTCTCTCTCTCTTGGTTAAAAAAAAATCTGAGGGGATGGGGGGGGGGATTAAAAGAGAGATCGTTGGAGGAAATGTGGGAAATGAATAGAAAAAAAAAAAAAAAGACAGAGAGAGTAAGAGCAGAGATATAAGTAAAAAAAAAAAAAGAAAAGAAAAAAAAAAAATGCCTGGATGTCCGGAGGCACGTAGCAGCATTACAGCTACTCTCTTTGTCAGTCACACGCATAATGTTGAGACCGTTGAGATAGTTGCGCGGGGACAGCCTACACATGAACAGTCAATGCTCAACCGGGCAATTCGAAACCAAGTATGGCCAGAGAGAAGAGAAAAAGCGGGGGGGAGAGAGAGAGAGAGAGAGAGAGAGAGAGAGACCTTGCTTTATCAGAATTGAGTGGCATCAAAAGTTTGTATATCTATATTTATTTGGTATTATATGTGTGTGTGTGTGTGTATATATATATATATATATATAGTAGGCAAAAATGGAGGGAGAGGCCAACTCCTCGATAGCCTCGAAGCCTCTGCAAATGTTTCATACACGTTTTATATCATTCATACATATATATATATATATACTACGAGCACATATAAAAATATGTTATGTTATATAGGCGTTAAATTTTTTATCCACAAGCGTTATGTGTATTATATATCGCGAAAGAAGCCACAGGACATTGTTAAACAACTGAAAAAAAAAAAGCAAAAAAAAAAAAAAAAAGATATATCGGCAAGTTGACTTCATACCGAACTTTAAATTCTGTCTTACGGGAAGTTGGAGATCTCGTGTGTATCACACCACACAACCCATCACACCTGGCGCGGTTTCTCGCGTTGATAGTATGTCAGTGTGTACATCTATATATACGTATTCGTGAAAGGAAACCACCTTGACGAAATTTCTTAACGAGAAAGTTTTCTCAACTATATATATATATATATATATATATGTGTACGTTTACGTGTATGTGTATTATTATATACCGCGGTGTTATAAGGCTCTTAATAATGTTTCTCGTGCTATTATTTTCTTGATTCATGTTAAATTGTGACTCTCTGTATAATAATCAATGTTGGTATTTGAATTGATGTGAGTTAGGGATATAATTTGTAAGTAAAAATATTCATTCGCGGATAATTTTGTCTCGAAAATTAAATAAATTAAATAAATTAAATAAACACGGGCTGTCCACGAGTATTTTGCGAGTGTGTGTGTGAGTGTCTGTAAGATGTATATGATGAGATGTATATGTCAGTGCCTGTGATATGTCTATATGCGTGTTGAGTAAGTCTATTTTATTATTATTTAGATATTACAACTATACGCGAGTCTTGCTTCACACTACACGTGCTCGCATCGTTTCCCCTTCCCCAACTATAAAATATATAGATAAGCCTCGCGTCCTTTCCAATACTATATCATGTCAGCAATACTATATACAGATATGAAAATATAAATGCAATATCGCACGTATGTTGAAATAGTGACGAAAAATTATATAGATATATGGAAAATACATCAACGAAATTAAATAGGTATTAAAATGCACATGGATGCAACATATTGAGGTATTGAATTTACTATAATATATATTATGGAATGTAGAGAACGTTGCAAGTATATAGAGAGAAACAGGCAGACTTCCATTCTACTCCATTGTGGTAGCCATGAGAAGAGAGAGAGAGAGAGAGAGAGAGAGAGAGAGAGAGAGAGTGTTACTGGGAACACACAGTGGGTCGTTGGGCGAAGTAGAGAGTAGTAGAGAGATTATATATGTCTCTCTCTCTCTCTCTCTCTCTCTCTCTCTCTCTCTCTCTCTCACTCTCTTTCTCTCTTTCTCTCTCTATCCATCCTTCTCCATCTCGCATTAACCCTGCCTCGGACGAAATATGTGGCCGCGGACGTTTGCGCATCGGTGTCGAAGAGGTTTTCAGCACAGACGCACCCACACACAAATCCGGATAAGGTCTTTTAAAACGTGAAACTCCTATATATCCTGTATGTGAGCAGCTGACAATGAGTGTATGTACGTTCAGATATTGGCACATACACACACACGCATATAGAGAGTGTGGAGAAAGAGAGGGGGGGGGGGAGAGAGAGAGAGAGAGAGAGAGAGAGAGAGAGAGACGTATATAGGAGGAACGCGATTGCGTTCGTCGTCGTAGACGGTACGAAGCTTTTTCGCCCCCTACCACCTTCCTTCTCCTTCTTCGTTACTCTGTACACAGATTGTGTGACGATCATCGTGTTGGTAATTCGCACACACGGATACGAGAAAGAGTCTTTACTCTCTCTCTCTCTCTCTCTCTCTCCGCCGTACACTCGCCTGGGCGGGCGCACGACCGTGTAATAATACAGAGCGCGTTCACTACTTCGATACCGTGCCATCCCCACCCCTCACCCCTCTTCCCAGCGCCGTTCCTAGACCCCACCACTTCGACCCTCCTTTCATCGTCTCTTCTTCCCGCCGCCCAGAGAGTTCCTTCGGCCGCGGCACCGCGAGGAATTCTCACACCGGCGGGTTATGCCCTGGCTGGAAATCGCGCATCTGTGTGAGTGTCTATACTCGAGAGTCACTAATATATATATATATATATATGCGATATATGTGTATATAAATATATGCGCGAATTCCCCTATATATATATATATATATATATATATACACAGACTAGCCCGATAAACAATACTATATCGCAGTCTCACCCTCATGCGCGCAGGAACAAATGTAGGGATATACACCGATTATAGTTGGGTTTTGCGTTGTATATTATACGTTGGGACAAAATTTTGCGACGTGTGTGTGTGTGTGCGCGCGCGCGCTCACATATGCCACTTGGGGGGTTCTCTCATCGTCAGTCAATTTGTGTGCGCATAGGACCATTTCCGTCCTTTTGCCCTTTGATGTATATATACGCATCGAAGGGCGAAAAGAATATGTATATATATATATACCTATATATTACTACGAAGGGTATGCCAGACCGTCCGTAGCGTGGCCCAGGACCAAAAATTACCCGCACTTATTCATCTGTCCGATTGTAAGCGTGAACCCGCCTATCGTAGAGCTTTGATATTATTATTATTATTATTATTATTATTATTATCAAGATTATTATATTAGAAATAATTAAGGCGCATCATCCATCGCAATTCTCGTTAAATAATTTGCCACTTGTCGATCTTTCATCTCACTGATTGATAATCGATAAATAATCTTATCAAGATTATTTATCAAAACATTTTTATTCTCAAAATATATAATTCATTACGCTCTCAATTAATACGAGAAATAATTTCGACTGGTTTTTTTGTTTTTTTTTTTTCAATTTTTTCTTTTTATTGCTGATCGGTAATTGGAGCATTTTTTTTTTTTAATGAGAATAATTAAACGGTTATTGATAAAAAAAACTAATGAGAAACTCTGAGGTGTAGTGTGAGTGTGGTGGAGGGGGAGGGGGTGAAAATTCGCGATGGATGAAAAAAAACGTCAAATGTAAAAAAAAAAAAAAAAAAAAATAGGTGGATAAGCGTCGCGCGCGACCAGACGACAGAGTACCAGGAGCATTGTCCACCTGCCCTCCCCCCCACGCCCCTCCCCGCCCCCTCCACCCATTATGTGTCGTCTCCCTCACTTCCACCCCCTTCCAGTTCGGACTTCCCCCCCCCCCTCTCTCACTCTCTGATGGCACCTGCGTGACGTCACGAGAGGAAACAGCTGGTCGTTCCTCTCTCATACCTGTGCTCGTTTATTGCCCGTGGGCTTCGCTCTCCCCCCCTCCACTCTCTCTCTCTCTCTCTCTCTCTCTCTCTCTTATACGTGTTATAGTCTGTGGGGGCTCTCGGTGAGCTTGCCACAATCCTGCACACTCACCCATAGTGTATTCACCACTACACTGGCTGTAAGCGTCGAGTTTCGTGGCCATGCAAGACTCTTATATATATAATATAATACGTTCAACACTTTTATATGTGTGTGTGTGTGTGTGTGTGTGTGTGTGTGTGTGTGTGTGTGTGTGTGTGTGTGTCTGTGTGTGTGTGTGTGTGTGTGTGTGTGTGTGTGTCCTTCGACTGTATGAGTATTCCTAAATCTCGCCCCCCACTCTATAGTCTGTTGCGCTCCCGTTTTATCTCTCTCTCTCTCTCTCTCTCTCTCTTTCTTTCTTGCAACACGACCTCGTCACATCTGCCATCTTTGTCGGGACAGAGACTTCATTCCAAGAGTATGAGTAGCCTTTTAACCTGACCGGTCAGGGACGATGGAACAAAAAACCGTTCGAAAATGTCTCGACGCGACCTTTAAATTCTCATGATCGTTGGGCATAAAATTCACTTCAAACGAGATGAAAAAGTCGAAAAGTTGAATGATAAAAAAATTTGATCAGTCAATATTATTTATAAAATAAGCTCCTAAATTAAACATTTGAAATATTGAATATTCTTGTGATTATATATATATATATGAAATAATTAATTGATCGGTTAAATATTAAATGGATTTATTAATTGAGCGAATTGATTAGATAATTAATTAATCGCCTAAATATATTTTCGTGTCGCATATATATATATATATATATATATATATATATATATATATATATATATATATATATATATATATATATATATATATATATATATATACGAGCGACGAGCGCCTGACAAAATTTGCGCGTCAGGAAATATTGTACGAGTGTTGAGGACGATTTAAAAGAGGGGAAAAAAATGTACAAAAAAAAATGTGTGTGTGCGAGCAGCTCGTGAGCTTCGTTTCGGTGTATCGGAGCGATATAGTAGCTTGAGCGAGTAACAGAGAGCACCGCAGAGTGTGAGTTAACGACAATGCGAGGTCGATCCGTCGACTATTATGAAAACGCGGATAAGCCGTTAAAAATCGAGCTGAGAAACAAAATAGCTTTTAGATATCCTTTTCAATTATTTTTCTCAGCTCATTATGCCCATTTGGCCATTATTATTTATCAAAAATTTATTTTTCAAGCTCCCCATTCGCGCAATTTTTACAAAAATAAATTTCTTATTGTTTTATGATATTTTTAATTTTTATGTTTCGTGAATAATAATTGTAAGAGTTTCGAATTATCATAGAGGTAGCGAAGATTTCGAGTGGTCTCGACGATTTACGCTCAACAGTCCCAAAAAATCCGGGCTAAGCTCAACGGTGGAGGGAAGAGAAAAAGATAAAAACGTGTGGAATATTATTATTGTATTCCCTCTCTTGTTCGACATGCGTCCGCCTCCAAAGTTACGAGCTCACTTTCTTGCTTCGTCTTTTTTCTCTGTCTGACTCTCTCGGGTCTTCAACTGTTATACAGTTATCTCTTTTTCTATTTCGCCCCACGCACTGACACAGGCACATTCAACCCTCCATCGCTTTCAATTACGCATCGCCCTAGCTCTATATATATACCATGTACAGCATATACATATACATATGTATATATAGGGTGAAATCAACCCCGCTCGATCCCTTCGAGGCTCGCTAACATACGTAATTCAAGTGAATCTCCACACACAAATTTGATTCTTCAAACGATAACTATCATTATCAATCATATGTACATATGAATTTTCTTGCTCGTCAACAGCCTGAATATAAAAAAAATTGAGTGATATAAATAAAATCATATCTCAGTTTACTCTCTGAATTAATTGTTGTATTTGCCATTTTTTTTTGTCCCATTCCCAATCAAATAAATCGCAGTCTCGATCAAATGTACGAAAAAATAAAAAAGAGAAAAAAATAATTGAAAAAGTCGCTAGTCTGTTTTTAACCTTGTCAGAGTGCCTACAACATCAAATATCAGAAACTGTTTTGTGGTGGGTCTTATATGGCTTTTAGCCTGATGGCTTCCAAGAGTGGAAATCTCTCACTAAATACTGCACGACAACAAGTATTCTCTCTCTCTCTCTCTCTCTCTCTCGCTCTTTGTTGCAGTAATAAAGTGACAACAGAAATGTGCAAAGTGGTCAAAGTCCCAAAGGTTTAAAGGGCAATGTTTCGCCACCGAAAAAGTCACCATGACGAGCTACGAAAGACCGAGAATGAGAGAGAAAGAAAGAGAAAAAGAGGGAGGGGCGTCGAAGGATTCTCGAAAAAGCCACTTCGTCACGTGCAGTGCCAACGTTCGTCCACCCTGTTTGTCTCTTTCTATCTCTGCTCGTCCATCCAACTCATCCCCACCTCCCGTAATATTTTTTTTTTTTTTTTCTTCGCTGCAGTTTTTTCTGAACCCTGAAAAAAGCAGCTCTGGGGGCCAAAAGTCTTTGTCGAAAAAGCAGCAGAGAATTAAGCGAGGTGTTTTGCCTCGGTTCTCATCCGTTGCTCCTCTTCGTTTTAGTGTATATATTCGTTCGTTCGCCATTGTTGTGAACGTGAGAATCGCGCACACACACACACACACACACAAACACACAACACACACACACACACGCCTACAATTTCTAACCACCAGAAAGATGTATAAAATATTCTTACAACACATACAATCCATACGACCTTTTAACATTGGCTCATCGATATATCGATATCATAAACACGTAGAGAAAAATATAGCAAGAGAGATAAAGAAAGAGAGAGAGAGAGAGAGAGAGAGAGAGAGAGAGAGAGAGAGAGCTGGCGAGGAGCAAAGAGCAAAAATTGAGCATCCACAGCACAATATCCTCCAACAGAACAGAGCAAAGGCATTTTGGTCGAGGTGATGTAGCGAGAGAGAGAGAGACAGAAAGGGAGAGAGAGAGAGAGAGAGAGAGAAGCATCACAGGTAACATAAGCATAGCAGACGACCGACAGTCCAGACACAATGAAAGGATGTCCTCCAATGGGTATATCGGTTCTCTCTGACTGGACCGCGATCACTTCGTCGTCTTCGTCGTCTCGTCCTTCCCTCCCTCTCTCTCTCTCTCTGCCTCCCACTCCTCGCTATATATCTGTATAGCAGCATTGCACCCACTGCAAAGCACCCCGAAGCAGGATGAGAATGGAATTCAGGCTGGTCAGAGGGACAGAGAGAGAGAGAGAGAGAGAGAGAGAAAGAGAAAGAGAAAGAGAGAGAGAGAGAGAGAGAGAGAGAGAGAGAGAGAGAGAGAGAGAGAGAGAGGTCTCTCTCGGATCGAAACGTTCGTATAACAGCTCGACAACACGATATTGACCAAAAATGTTTCCATACAAGCCTAGGCCCGCGATAGTTACAGATGTAACTACGTCAGTTCGTACATGTTACCATAGCGTGCAATTCAATCATTTATACGTGTATATTTGGTTTGGGGTTGGATCAAGTATGCGCGGTGGTCGAGAGCGCTGGGTAACGGATATTGACCAAACATTTATCTTTTAACCGACTATATCAGTGATACAAAACTGTATTATTCACCGTAGGTTGTATTGTTATACCGAAGAACGATTTATTTCTATCACAATAGTATTGAGCGGAATGTAAAATTTAATTATTAAAAAAATAACGAAATATTTTTCTGTTTTTTTTTTTTGCACGAGAATAAATATTTAATAATATTTATACTCTCGAACGATATTTTATTTTATTTTTCCACGAGAAATGAAATTGTATGTAGAATATATATATATATATATATTTCATCAGACAAATTGTTTATTTATCGAATTCAATTATTCATTATTTCTTGTCATTTAAAACGAATGCGGATCAATGAATGCACTCGTGATGAAAAAATAAATATTATTTAGGGTCCAACAAGTGGCCAAAATATCATTTTGGAGTTAGTATGACAGTAAAAAGTATTTCGAGCATCCGAGACGATATCGAGAAGAATGGATAAGAAGGCGCGATGGCGGAACAGAGAGAGAGAGAGAGAGAGAGAGAGAGAGAGAGAGAGAGAGAGAGAGAGAGAGAGAAAGAGAGAGAGAGAGAAATTCTCGAGGTTGTGATCGGTCTCATAACACACGACTGAGCGCTGTTCAAGAGCTTTTCAACGACAGAATAAGGGAGATAGAGAAAGGCGTATGACGAGAAGAATCGCGTGTTGGCAAGCGAGCTGGCAATAGCATTGAGAGCGAGATTCGCAGAGAGCTCTGCTTATCTCAAAAATGTGCCACGTGTCATATTCCACACATCAACATGGTTTTTTTTCTGTTTTCTCTCTCTCTCTCTCTTGCCTCTAATCTCTTCTTCGCTATGCCGGTTCATCCGTCAGTCGTGTCGTTCCCTTTACATTTAATTCTTTGCTCGATAATAAACTCTTCTCCGTAAATACGTGAAAAGAAAACAAATAAATTTCGACATTTCTCATTGCGAAATAATTTATCTCGTAAATATTTTTCATTTAGATGGAAAAAAAAAAAACAAAATTCTATTTTAGGAAAAAAAAAAAACAAAAAAATCCCTTGCAAACCATCATTTATTTTTTCATTCCCTTTATAAAAATTTTGTGATTACAAAAATCAATATTTGGGCTTGTTTACGTCCTGGCGCGGATGGCGGCGTAGATTTTACAACACACGGAGAATCGGAGATCGTAGTCGAGGCTGAAGGAGAACAGGCGAGAGAGAATGAAAAAAAAGAGGGAAAAAAAGAGATCGCAAAGGCAGAGAGCGATGTAAGGATGCAGAGGCGCGTCGCACCTTCTTCAAGGCAACGACACACGCAACTATATGAAATGTATACATAGATAGATATATATATATATACATACACAAACACACACATATATATATATACTAACTAGTCATGAGCTCAGACTCGAGCCTCGAATAATCGTTTCAGAGTTTTCTCTCTCTCTCTCTCTCTTTTCGTGGCCTGTTCTCACTGCAACGCTAAAACTACAGTTAATTCACTGTGTTGCGCGAAGAGAACCAACTCCGTATCTTGGACTCGTCCCTTGGGTTACGTTCCTCTATAGTTATACTCTCTCTCTCTCTCTCTCTGTCTCTCTCTCTCTCTCTCTCACTCACACACACACACACACTCTGACTCGTGTGTGTTGTGTTGTCTCGTCTTTGCGAAGAGGACAAACATACGTTCCTCCGCAGCCGCGATCTCGCCGACAGAGAGCAGAAAGGCAAGCAAACCTCTTTGGGGTATAAGCTCTCCGGTCGACTCTTGGAGCATCTTGCATACACTGTAGAGTTTTTGCCATGCTATTCGTCGTTTGGCCGTCGCACGCACTGCTGCTACTGCTGTGCTACCCCCCACCTCTTCCCGCTCTCTCTCTCTCTCTCTCTCTCTCTCGCCGCTTCACCCCCCTCCCCCTCCGCGCAAGTACCACATTACATACCTGAACTCGGTAATCTGGAGAAAAACCGGTAATGACATACCGTGAAACGTGCAATAAGCATACGTACATGTTACTCTAAAGCGAGAACGTAACGATTCAACTCATGGAAAAAGATTAAAAATAATTATTATTATTTTTAATAATTAAAAAATATTTTTGTCCATAATTAATTATTATATTTTTAATCAAATATTACTTTTATATTCAATTGCGTAAAAATTATTTTCATGCAATTTTTCATTGTCGAATTTTCATCGTATTGTCAGTGTAAATTGAAAAAAAAAAAAAAAAAAATTTTTTTTTTTTTTAAATGTAATATTATTTTTAATAATTCTTGTCGATTTTAATTAACGTTGGATTAATTTTTTTTTCGTTCCTTTAAATTTAAATCTCACCATTATGACTAAAATTAAATTCTAAGTAAGAACATACATACAGATGTAGAAGTTTCTTGTGTACGTTTTTTTTTTTTAATCAACTATCTTTTTCCTGTTGAATCGAATAAGTAAAAAAAAAAAAAAAATGAACCAATTACTTTGGCATTATAGTCGAGTTTTTGTCGCCCCCTTCGCACAATTCTCGTGCCCAGTATATATATATATATATACATATATATAGTCGAGCGATTAATTAAACGAGCGACTTACAGTTAGGTAGTCTAGCTAGAGACACCTAACGGACGATTTCCACGCTCTGAGCGGTTTCGTTTATTAGCGTGTAGCTTGCCAGACCTCAGAGGTACATTTATTGGCCACGCGTGCAATGATCGGCAACATCATCGCGATGAGTCTCGTACAAACAAAGAAACGATCACACGAGTATTATGACAGAAACTGTTTTTTTTTTTATTCTCTTGTCATCTCTAGTGGCCAAAGACTGTCTATTTTTTTTTTTAATCTTGTCAACTCGAGTGGCCAGTAACTGTGGCGCCCTCTGTGCGTCCTAGTCCTCTTCCCTCGAGTCTCTCTCGACTACCATCGGCATTGCGGTATACACATCAGCATCTATATATATATACACACACACACACACACACACACACACACATATATATATATATATATATATATATATATATATATATATATATATATATATATATATATATGTGTAAGCATGTATGTATATATAAGCGAATATATGCTCGGCAGTCAAAGAACTGGCAAACACACACACACACACACGAACACGAGCACGAACAGAAATCCGTGGCGCTCTTGCGCTGGCGCGGAGAGACAAAACTCCTACTGTGTATAAACTCTCCCGTTGCACCCACACAGAACAGACACATCCTCACACACACACACACACAAGATATCGCGACAGTGTTGCTGCACTTTGCTGCCTGCACTTTGGTTGCCGCAGCTGCTACGATAATTGCGGCTCTCTCTCGCTATGAGATCGATATTGTTACATCCTTGCAAATGTTTTTTTTTTTTTTTTGTTTTTCTCTTTTCACGTGAAAATTGTTTTTTTTTCTCTTCGTAGCCCATAGAAGGAAAGAAGAAAAATTTTGGTGGTAAAATGAGTTTTTCATATCATATGCCAAAGTAAAGAAAATAGTTCGATTCACTGAGTGAGTTCGAATTAAATAATCATTAAAATGACATATCATTTTAACGATTATTTAATTCCCACACTTTCTGCAAAAAACTATCTCTGATTTATCAAAAAAAAAAACTATACCAACGAATTCTATTGCAAGTAAAGAATGATCGTCGAGAAAATTTTCATCTTCATTTTTGTGAGAAAAAAGAAAATCAATTTGAAAAGGAATAATTAATTAATAAATAATTAATTTTACATTGCAAAGTAACAAATGAATTGTCAACTTTCTGTCATTCACCAAATAACAATGTTCAATGTTATCTGAAATATTAATATTATTCCATGCACATTATATTAATTTAAATAATAATAATAATAATATTCTGTTATCGAAATAATTAAATAAATAAAGTATGATAAATTAACGAAATGATGATGATATATATATATGCATATGTAATGTGAAAAACACTCGTCTCACACGTATGCAGGACAACGATGATGATGGATCAAAATAGAAATTTCGTTCGATGCGTAAATGTTACGTGGGTCGAACGAACGAACGCGGTGGGTAATTCGTTTACGTCACTGAACTCTTTGTGTTAGTACATACAGACATACACACACACACATCATCGTTTCATATATATATATATATATAGCTGTGTTGTGGGTGTGTTGGTCAAAATGAACAAGACGAGACGAGGAGAGCAAAGGCAGTGAGAGTGAGGTGGACAACTTATGAGATCGTGTATATATATATGTATGCATGTTACGTTTCACGCTTCGTCTATCTCTCATCGGTGTGGTAAACTGTACAGTAGGACCGAGTCGCCATCGTCAGACCCTTCGACCTCACGCACCGTTCCATATGCATGTGTGTGTGTGTGAATTTGTATGCCTCAAGCTATACAGCTATATACATATATATATAGTGGGGCACTATGGTACGCGTAAACACTACAATATATATATATATATATATATATATATATATATATATATATATATATATATTGTAGTGTCCATGTGTACTATGGAGTACCCCACGATTCCACATCGATCGAGAATGTTCTTATTATATACGTCACAAATGTATGTATGTATATGTGAGGCAGGAAACCCTGAGAACCATTTGAAAGATATTTTTATGATAAATCAGTTATACTCGGGAAGAAAAAGCCGTCGAGTAGAAATTCCTTCCAATTTTCGATCCTGGTTAGCCTCGCCCTTGAAGCATTAATTTTTCTCACTATAAGTGAGAGTGACCCAACATATCGCAATAAAATAATTATATTATATATATTACGATATTTTTTTATATTTTTTATATTGCAAATATATGTAACGACTGTAAGAAAAAAATATCAAAAACCAAATTTATTTTTCCGAGATTTATTTGAATTAAGTAAAATTTATTTCGCTCAATCGTTTGTATATTTGAGGGGGAATAATTTTTATAATAAATCGTAATAATGATAAATCATTTTTTTTTTTCGTTCAATAAATTGATTATTACTTTGTGGATTCTAATTTTTCTTTTGCTCTCGTAAGTACACACTGACTATGATTTTGACTTTCTCTCTCTCTCTCTCTCTCTCTCTCTCTCTCTCTGTCGCTTGTCCATGTACTCTCCCGTTGTACAGTTAAATTCCCGCAGGTTGCATGACTCTTTCGCTCTTTCTCTCTCTCTCTCTCTTCTTCCAAGAGCATCAACTCTCACGGATAATGCTTGAGAGAACGAAAGCGAGAGAGAGAGAGAGAGAGAGAGAGAGACAGAGAGACAGAGAGAGAGAGAGAGAGAGAATGCAAGTTGCACGGAGCTGCGAGAGCGCCTCACGGATATCCGCGTGGCGAGTGAGTACTCGCTTGTTGGCTGGAAACTAGAAAATCGAGAAAGGGGGAGAGAGAGAGAGAGGGAGAGAGATAGAGAGAGAATCGAAGAACGAAGCGAGAAATTCTCGGCTTCCAGCATTAGTGCCACTACTACTAGTTAACTAAATTCTACCACCACTACTGCTTCGAGGCTGGGAGTTCGAGACTCGACGACAGGCACGTGTGGAGGGGATGAGAAAAAAAAAGAGAGGGAGAATCTGCCGCGAGATCCTTTGTTCAGTACCCATAGGGAGATTTTCCCCTCTTGGGCTTCTCATTTTTCATCGTTTTTTCTCTTTCTCTTTCCCCCTCTCTCTCTCTCGCTCTCGCTCATTCTTCACCTGCAGGCTTTTCTTCTGCTCACGATCAGAGATAATCTCAAAAGTGATGGAAAAAAAGAATCCTGATTGATCGCACTTGTTTCAATGAGTTGATAAATTTAGTACGAAAACTCGTTATGATTTAAGTACGACAAATTATTTATAATGAAGCGATGAGTTATCGATTTAATAATTTGACCTTCTCGTGTATATGGAGTGATCCAGTGAGATCTCTGCGACCCCAGGCTATTATTTAATTAATTCCAAGAGCATCAGATATTTGTCTGATTAAATCGGAGCTTTTCTACTGTGATTTAATTTTTTTCACACTTTCAATCGTAGTTTTCCCTTTTTTTTTTCTCCAATGCTCGTAACTCTCTGAATAATTGTTTGGGTTTGGGTTTAAAACGTCTTGCTCAGTGTCTGTCGTTTCGATTTCATTATTTATGCGTTAAAAAAATTTCAATTATCGCCCGAGTAAAGATTACTGAAAGGTTAGTCATGAAAAATCGACCAAATGATTTTTAAAAAGTCGTTTAATTTTTTATTTTGTTTTTTTTTTTTAACTGTACAGCTGATAATTATAGCCGTTGGCTCATAAAAGTAAAAGTTTTTCTATCGATTATTATTACGCTTTTATTCTCATTTTGTTTCACGGATACGATCTCGAATTATTATTTTCTACAGAACTTGTGTGTGAGTTTCACACGAATGGGAACGAAACCTTGGCACTCTCATTTCTCCAGACGGTTCCGGGATCATCAAGTGAGCCGATGGCTACGCCAAACTCAGAGAGAGAGAGAGAGAGAGAGAGATACACAATATAGTAATACTTTCATGCTGCATCGATTTTGCCATTCTCGCTAGCCTCAAGTTGGCAAAATAGTAAATAAATATTTTTTTTTTCTCACTCAGCATAATATATCTCTTGTATACTCAATCTCTCCTTCCCCTCGTCTCGTTTTTTTTTTCAAATTCTGTACAATCCATAAAATTTAAAAATGATTTATAAGATTTTTTTTTTTCTATTTATTATTAATAAAAAAAAATATATATATATATATATATAAAATAATAAATAAATGAAAATTCGAATTAATTTAATATTTTTCCTCTCATAATATTTCGCATGCATTAAACTAGAAGGATTACCCCCTCTCATGACTAACTACGTCGCAATTCTTGATCGTTCGTGTGAGGCCACGAAGCAATAGCAAGGAGAGACGACGGTCGACGCTCGCTCAGAGTAGTTTCTCGTCCGTTTGTCGACGTCGTCGTCGTCGTC
The DNA here is from genome assembly GCA_963669185.1 of Dyspetes luteomarginatus. Lineage (NCBI taxonomy): Eukaryota > Metazoa > Arthropoda > Insecta > Hymenoptera > Ichneumonidae > Dyspetes > Dyspetes luteomarginatus. The sequence goes on from OY769903.1 coordinate 4,667,027, forward strand.
GTCGTCGTAGTCATAGTCGTAGTTCGACCCTACTTTTCGTCTCTCGCGCTGGCTGACCCAGAAACCCACTTTCGTTCGAATTAAAAGCGAAATCAACGAGTTACCTCATTCCCTCCCGATTTCCCGGAGGAGCGAGAAAGAAAGAGAGCGAGAGAGAAAAAAGACAAGGCGGTGAGAGAGGGAAATACGAGTCTGGTCAACACAGCTGACGCCGCACTACGAGCTCATACAATTTCATATAAACTTTTTCGATTTTAATCGAGAATCCATAATTTGACCCCTATGAGAGGTCACCGAGAAAAAAAAAACCCCTAAAAAATTCTCGCATTCAAAGGGGATGATAAATTTTTAAGCAATTTCTTTCGTTATTTTTATGATGGGTGAATTTTTAATCAATTTCCGGTTTATCGAGAATTTTTCTTTTTTTTTAATATCGCTCGTTAATAAGCAAAGATTAATAATTGTTGGCGAACGAATGGAGAACTCTCTTGGGCTTTTACTGTTAATATATTTAACGCGCCTCGAGCCTCTCTGATCGTTTCCGGTACACGATGAATTGAGTCCGAGGCCACTTCCCAATTATATACCTCGTAGTAGGAGAACCGTTTCTCGCGAAAGAGCTCAGCGAGCGTTGTTGTACAAACTGGAGTAATTACACAAAGTTTTCAGTTGATGCGTTAGCCTTGATGATTTCACCTCGTCCTTTGTGTTTGTGTGACTTTCGAGCAATATTTTTTGACTTTATATATATTCTGTGTGTGTGTGTTCAGATTTTTAAGTGGCTTAAGGCACGCGCGCATCTCATGAAAAAAGTTTATCGATAACTCCATTTCATCCCCTCTCGAAATAGGGGATGAAAAAAATCATGTCTCGCAAGATATTCGAGTAAAATTTAATTCTTTGTCAAAAAAATAAATAAAAAATAATCTCAAAAGACTTTTCGTTTAATACAAAAATTTGAGAAAAATGGCTAACAAGGCTAACTCGCCCTTGGATCGAGGGATGAGACTTGAGTCTCAAATTTTTTATCAATGTCGGTAATTTCATTCACACTCGAAATAGGGGATGAAAAAAATCATGTCTCGCAAGATATTCGAGTAAAATTTAATTCTTTGTCAAAAAAATAAATAAAAAATAATCTCAAAAGACTTTTAGTTTAATACAAAAATTTGAGAAAAATGGCTAACAAGGCTAACTCGCCCTTGGATCGAGGGATGAGACTCGAGTCTCATCCCTCGATCTAAATTCCTTATGGCGGAGATGGAATTCGGTGATTGAAGTGAGAAACAAAAAAATTGACCGTAAAAGATTTTTAGTTTATTGAAAAATTTGAGAAAAATGGCGTTACAATTTCTATCGAGGGAGCTCAGCTCGAGGGGAAGAGACTCGGAGTCGTAAATTTCAAGACTAAAGATCGGAATATCGATCTTTTAAAAGCTATAAAATTAACATCAATGGACAATTTATTCGGCATGCTGAATAACCTTCGGAAGCTCAACACATATTTTTCCTCACGAAAGAGATAAGAATACATAGATACAATCCGTATATATTTATATATGCGGAAGGGGCGAGGAGCGATCGTTGGTTGACGCATCGTCGTGATTTAATTTAATCAGTGGCCATACGCATACGTATCGTCTCGTTCGTCAACTCGTTACGAAGGCTCGATACTTTATTTATACATGCACAGTTCATAAGGGCTGCAAGGGTCTATCGTGGGGGGGGGGGAATGAAAATGGTCGGAAAAAAAAAACAAAATTAAAAATGGAATTTCACGACACAAAGACGAGAGAAAATTTGAAAACATTCGAAACGAGCCGATGATTAAATGACTGGAAATCATCGTCGAACGAGCATCGTTCTTCGTGGCGTCTCTCCCTAATTCTTTGTCCTCAATATATATATACATATATTGAGGATAAAGAATTAGGGATATATATATATATATATATATATATATATATACTTTTGATTGGTATACTTCATGGTATACTTTTGAGTATATATTGATGATCGTAGCGCCATGAGCAACCCCCTGACGTGAGAGTTGGGTACTAAATCCGCTTTAGGTAGAAAGGGCCATAACATCGAGGGACACTGGGGGGTTAAGTGGAACGAAGAGAGAAAAAGTATACAGTTCATGTCATCAACGTTCGCGTGAGGTCGTGGCCTTGATTCTTATTCTCACCCCATAAAGCTATCAACTCTTTATAAAAAATTTATCTCGTCAAAATAAAATAAATACAAAATAATAATTAATAAAATAAATAAATATTTAAATAATAAAAGAGTGAAAAATAAATTTTTATCTGTGAGGTTATGACCTCTATTTTTCTCCTCACACCATAAAACTATTGAGCCTCTATTGAGTCTATAGAAGATTCTTTTTTTTTTTTTTTTTTTCAAATGATTCGTTCGGAAAAATGATAATAAAATAAAGAATGAAATATTGATAAAAATAAATATTTGAATGGTGAAAAAATTGTAATAAAAATTTCTTTAATATGTGTGAATAGCGAAGCTTCGAAATAATTTATTTACAAACTTGTATATAATTTCGTGAATAAATCCGACAAGTTTTGACGGTAAAAAAAAAATCTTTCGTTGATAAAATACGTAATGAGGCTTTTTTTTTCGTGCCAACGATTCAAATCGATGCTAAACTTTTGCGTCTGATTTTGAAATCGGATCGACGAGATAAAGACGATATGGAGGGTGGCTATGCATGATCGAAATCCATGTAAAATCAGAGGGTTAAGGGGGAAAGTCAGAGTTTATCAGGGTGTAACGATATAAAACGAGCTGGGTCAAAATGGACGGGTCGCAGAGAGCGAGGGAGAGAGAGGGAGAGAGGGAGAGAGGGAGAGAGAGAGAGAGAGAGAGAGAGAGAGAGAGAGAGAGAGAGAGAGAGAGAGAGAGAGAGAGAGAATATATTATTATATCAAGACAAAAATCACACTGGCGAGAGGGTGATTGAAAAAATAAATTTTCCACCCTACTCCGGGGATCCCATTTATATGGTCAATAGCCAAATATTTTTACACCCTTCGTCAGACCTGACATCTCGTAACTCCATGGAATATGGAACTTTGGATTTTTCAGCGAAATTGAGATGATGAGGAGAAAAAAAAAAAAAAACAAGTGAAAGTTCTGCGATTGTGGCTAGACGAGTTTTTTTTTTTTTTAGGGCCACTCTGGGGGTTGAAACACGCGGCTCTGCTCGCTCTCTCGTGGGCTCCTCGTCGTCGATTCTCGAAGATCGATACGCTACGCTCTCGCTTACTACTATATCGTACTGTAGTGGAGACTTAAATGTATACATATATATATATATATATATTTATATATATATGTATATATATTCACCTCCTTGTATATATATAAATATATATATACGTATATGTATATATATATATATATATACACACACAAGGAGGTTACAGACTGGCGCCCTCGCATTTGCACTCAGCTCAGACAGGGTTGTTCTTCGTCTACAGAATCGTTCCCTCACCGTACACAATCGTAGCCTCATTGTTCAACAATTCCAAATTGCTAAATTACCAACAGTAAAATTTCACCCCTCGAGTATAAACATTTTTTTTTTTGTTTTCTTACACACTAACAATTTTTCCACCGTTTATATTCCTCACCACAGATTTGCATACCACACATTATATTATTGTTATTGCATATAAAAGTAACCAAAATTTCCTATCCTGTTCAAATTTTCTTCTACACGCGAGGGGGTTAATTTTTCATTCGTGGTGAGAAGCAAAAAAAAACTTTCAAGTCCTTTTTAAGTTGAATGAAAAAAAAAAATAATAATAACAGATACAAGAAAAACAAAAAAAAATTGAAATATTTTAAAAGACAAAATTTTAAAAATATAAAAATTTAAGTATAAAATATTATTCTGTATTTCCATTTATCTCGTTTTTTGTTCGTTCATTCTTTGGAGGTCTGATCTCTCGATTCGGTCTATCTATTCTATGTCATATATATATATATATATGTGTGTGCGTGTGTGTCTATCTCACTTTACCACACTTTGCACTTGAAGGAGTTGAATTTTCTCTCTCTCTCTCTAGCTCTAGGATCGAGTTCAACACACAAGCATTAACATTGCACGGTACGTACTCTATGCTGCATTATATATATATATATATATATATATATATATATATACATATACACACATATACATATATATAAATGGTATATAAATGGAGAGAGAGAGAGAGAGAGAGGGCGTTCTCTCTCCCCCTCTCTCTTTCGATCTCTACGAGCTGATACCTCATGCCAGCCTCGTGCTTTTGCACTGTACCTCACCGCCAGTGAATCCTTGTATCCGTGACGCTCTATGTGTCCTACACCGCTCGAGCGACTGTACCCGATTTCTCATCGTCATCGTCGTCGTCGTTGTTTATGTTGTCGTCGTCACACTCGGAACTCTGGTGAGACCGGGTTAAAATGCCAACGTATTGATCGATATAGATATGACGATTTCACTGGATTATATTTCGCCCTACCTACACTACTTCCGGTTTTAATAAATAAGAGAATAATAATATAATAATATAATATAATAATAATAATAATAATAATAATAATAAAATATTTATTATTCACTAGTAAAAAATCATATTTCTTCAAGTATTGTTTTCGTACTACGAAACTGTCTATAAATAATTTTTTTCATCTAATGATTATCGAATCTTTTCGTTTATCGTGAAACTTTCGTTAAATTAAAACCGCAAAGATTCAACGTAATCGATTTGTGGCTCTTTGTCTCTATAACTCTCGGTGCATAATCGATTTGTCCGAGTGCCCGAATACCTTTGACCACGAGTCATAGAAATCGATTCACGAGAGTTTCTCGACGAGTGGGCTCGAACCAGGTGCGTTTTAAAGCGTTTTAAGGCGCGGGCGTGCTTCAAGATTGTTATATATATATGTGTGTGTGTGTATATATATATGTGTGTATATATATATATATACATACATATATATATATATTTATTTATTTATTTATTTATTTATTTATTTATTAAGCTTGATACACACACGTACGTCTCTTTGCTCGCATTTTTATCGAACAAATCGAGGACTTGATATGTGTCTATGCCAACTGAACGAGAACGAGTGGCTCACTGTAAACTCTACAACAAAGAGAGAGAGAGAGAGAGAGAGAGAGAGAGAGAGAGAGAGAGAGAGAGAGAGAGAGAGAGAGAGAGCAAAAAAAAGAGTTTGTCGTCATCGCCATCGACGCTGAAACGTCCTTGACGTTCGCCACGCGTTCCGTTCGCCAAGTTCCGGTTTCGGCCTTGCAAACATAAAATCTCCAAACTCCATTGCAATACTATTATGAATTTCGAAAAAATCGTCTCGTCCCTGTTTTTTTGTCGCTGTACAAAAATTCTTCGTAAATTATCATAATTTAGCACTTATTTTCATCATTCTCTAATTCTCTAATTTTTTCCGTTCTTAGACGCAAATTAGGCAATAGGCTTGTTTGACTGCGCGCGAAAAATAAAAAAATAAAAAAATTCACCACCAAAATAGCTGAATAAAAATTTATTTGGATTCGTAAAAGTATTTTAATATTATTTTTAAGGATATTTTGAGCAAATATTGATGGACTGCGAAATCAGCCATATATATATATATATATCATATATACATATATATATATATATATATATATATATACACATTCAAATACGCGAATTACTGCCGAGGGACGTCCGCGATATAGAGAGAGAAGTGGCAACAGCCTTGCGGCTCCACTTTCTATTACGTCAGTCTGTACAAGGGGAGGATGATAGAGGCCTTCGTGTATATATATATATATATTGCAGTCGCGTACAATTGTACGTGTATAAAGGAGACAACGAGAGGCAAAGGCGAGTGACTCAAACACAATCAAAGCAATGGTCTGCTCTCGCTGCCTCAACTTGTATATCGAGTCAACACTACACATATATATATATATATATATATATATATATATATATAAATATACAGATCTCACTTTTAGAAGAAACATATGTATTCGTTACGAAAAACACGAGCACGAGAATTCGAAAGTCGACCAAGCACATTTTTTCTCTCGTAACGAGAATATCAGCTAGTCTTTTGCCAAATACACAAATTCACATAAAAATATTAACAATCTTACAGTATATTTTTATATATTTCTTTATTTTTTTTCATCTCTCAAATTTATTTGATTTCTACTTATAACTTTACGTTTTTAATTTACCTTTTATAGAATCAAAATATATTCAACAATTTTTGTTTTTTTTTTTTTTTTTTTTTCATTTGGCGTCTCCACGCTTTCGCGTCTCGTGTTAATTGTGCATAATTGTGCGTCTGGATTGGACTCGTCAGGTATAATATTTGAGTTTGAAAAATATCTCTATATATATATGCTGAAATGTGTTTAGATTTCTACAATTTACATTTTTAAATATAAATTTGTTTTTCATGAACTTAAAAATTCCTATGGATTGAATCACGAGACGATATTTAACTTTTTTTTATATCCATAATATGGTATATAAATATTTTTTGAAAACGGGTTTGTTTGAACTTGAAAAACTTATGATTTTCTACGTCTATTTTAGAGTCAAAGTTCATAAATAAATAAATTTGTTATGGATTGAATCGTCGATATAATTTTTTACTTGATTTTTTAAACGGGTTTGTTTGAACTCGAAAAACTTATGATTTTTTACGTTTATTTTAGGGTCAAAGTTCATAAATAAATAAATTTGGTATGGATTGAATCGTCGATATAATTATCTACTTGATTTTTTAAACGGGTTTGTTTGAACTTGAAAAAACTTATCATTTTTTACGTTTATTTTAGGGTCAAAGTTCATAAATAAATAAATTTGGTATGGATTGAATCGTCGATATAATTTTCTACTTGATTTTTTAAACGGGTTTGTTTGAATTCGAAAAACTTATGATTTTCTACGTTTATTTTAGGGTCAAAGTTCATAAATAAATAAATTTGGTATGGATTGAATCGTCGATATAATTTTCTACTTGATTTTTTAAACGGGTTTGTTTGAACTTGAAAAAACTTATCATTTTTTACGTTTATTTTAGGGTCAAAGTTCATAAATAAATAAATTTGGTATGGATTGAATCATCGATATAATTTTCTACTTGATTTTTTAAACGGGTTTGTTTGAATTCGGAAAACTTATGATTTTTTACGTTTATTTTAGGGTCAAAGTTCATAAATAAATAAATTTGGTATGGATTGAATCGTCGATATAATTTTCTACTTGATTTATAAACGGGTTTGTTTGAACTTGAAAAAACTTATCATTTTTTACGTTTATTTTAGGGTCAAAGTTCATAAATAAATAAATTTGGTATGGATTGAATCATCGATATAATTTTCTACTTGATTTTTTAAACGGGTTTGTTTGAATTCGGAAAACTTATGATTTTTTACGTTTATTTTAGGGTCAAAGTTCATAAATAAATAAATTTGGTATGGATTGAATCGTCGATATAATTTTCTACTTGATTTATAAACGATATATTTGCCACTCTCTTTCACGGATTGCTCGTAGAGCTGCCAATACCAAGACGAGATACTTTTCGTTTGACTGACCGAGTCTAGGCTATACGATATCACTTTCTCCTACGGAGTTGCCGTTACCGCGTCCTCGAGAGACTCTCCACTCGTTTATTTACGTTCTAGACGCTCTCGACGCTCTATAGAATTAATTTTACGTTCGACTATTGTTAATCTCATAACAGCAATAATTTTCATAATTTCCCCAAAAAATAACTCCATATTTTGAAAATATTAAAAAATATTCTCATTGAAAAATTTCTTCATTCGTTCGCGTCTCAATTATTTTTCATTTTGTGTAATATCAATGCTAATATTCGCCTGTATTCTACGACAGTGTTTTTTTTTTTTTTTTTTCTCATCTAATGACGCAACGGCCTCCAAAGCCTATCCGGGGGATCCCCGTTAGTAACGACCTCGGCGCACCTTTTTTTTTGTCATTTACTCTTCTCTTGCCTTTGTTACTCTTATTACACTCTGTGTAATACGCCTATTTTTTTCTCTCAATATACCAACAACTTTCGAAATATCACGGAGTATTGAAAAAAAAAAAAAAAAATGCTTCCACGACCTTTTTTTCCCCTTGACACGCTACGATTGTGAAGGTCAAATATTCCAATAAAAGTAAAAATCGATTTTTTTCCAAATCTTCACGATGATAAATAATTATTTGAGACATATTTTTTTTCAATTAAAAACAACTGAATTGTTTAGAAATTATTAAAAAAATATATATATTTTTTTTTAAATGGAAACTCTATTTTCACGAACGATAAGCTCGAAATCTCTGCGTGACAAGAGACAACTTTTCTCCGCTGTACTTTCACGACGACGAAGAGGGCTTTAAACGTCTACCTATACATGTATACCGAGTCTCGTATCTTTCTCATCGCATTCTCCGACAAACACGCAATACCACTCTGATATATCTATATATGCACATATAGTCACGCCTGTACGATAACAAGGCCAGTCAACAGTCTCAAATTCATCATAATTTAAGGGTCAAATTAAATTAAAAATATCTTCAAATTATATTATTTTTTATTAATTAATTTTATATTTTAATTATGAAAAATTTATCCTATCTTTCACTCTCCTTATTTTTCGAGTAAGATTATAATTAATTATCGTGATTTATATTTTCGTTAAAGAATTGAGATGAATCGAGAGCGAGTCTTTCGGGGTTAGATCGCGTAATCGTTGCAGGGCACTCGAGCATCTCCACTAAGTATATCCAGAGACTCGCCAGAGTCTCCGGAAAACTATATTTGTCCCCATACAATATTAGGGCGTGTGCTCAGTGAGACGAGAGTTTGAGTAATCATTTTATTATTATACACTCACGAGGAGGCACTCTCCATATATATTTACTACGCAGCTACTACGACCCTAATATTTAATACTTTCAGCAAAGAATTATTTGGATTTTTTTTTTTTTATATATCAGTCTAAAAATTGGTAAGAAATATTTTTCTATATTTCTCTACAACGTGCTGGAAGAAAATAAAAATTGGATAATGATGATATGGATGATTTTGTCGATTTGGCGTGAAGTGGATATATACGTTGCGTAGATGCGCGCCCTGTGATCAATATATATATATATATATATATCGATAAACCGCCCGTGGGTGTATATATATATATATATATACCCACGAGCGGTTTATCGATGCGGGCCGCGTATGGAGAGGAGGAGGAGGAGGAGGGAGAGCGGAGCTGGGGCGAGTCGAACGTGAGATTACGAGCGGTACCGATTAGCCGATGCATGTGATTATAATTAAGCGGCTCAACTCTCGTCGTCGTCGTCGATGCTACTGTGCGGGACTGTATATGCTGTGGGGCGTACAGCAATGTGTGTATACATTGCTCAGCATATGCTTGTCTCTATCTGCTGGCTACAAAATGCGTGCTTATATATATATATATATATACATATATGTATATATATATATATATATATATATATATATATATATATATATATATATATATATGAATCTACGTACAGTCGACTCTCTGTAAGATCACGTTTTCTCTGAATTCTCTCTCTAAAATCTCGCATAGAGAGGAGAAGACCCACTCTCATGTCCCTCGTAGCGCTCGTGGGCACTCTGTAATATCGGGTTTTCCCTAATATTGCACGGTCAGAGCCCTGAGAGAGCGATTTTACAGAGAGTCGACTGTATGTCGAATACTCTAATACATATATATATATATATATATATATATATATGTTTGATCGAGTCACCCTCTCTGACTATAGATAACGCTCCAGCTTCCCAACGAGACCTTCGATACCAAATATTATAACAAAATGTGAACGTACGATTCCCAATGGAGTCGCAAAGTATATTGACGACTACATGTGACTTTGTACAAATACCAAATTCCATGGGATCAGCTATTTTCCATCCAACAGTTAACCCTCAATATATATATTTATACAAATATATATATATATATATATATATATATATATATATATATATACATGTATGTAACTTGTCTGGACTGCATAACAATTAATAACGCAATTCATATACATTTGCCAAATTATTGTAAATATAATCGATTTTATTACGTTATACCGTGTTTGCCTTTGAACTTTGTAGAATCAAAAATGCCTTTACTTCATTATGGAAAAAAAAAAAAAAAATTAAGTTTAGTATCATTTAATTATCGAAGAATAATCAATAATTTGGGAGATAAATTGAATCGATCGAACACCATGTTTGTACAGAAAGGGTTAATAATATTTTTCACACATTCCTGGCTGCTGTGAGGCTTTTAAAAAAATTATTAAAAAATCATCTCAAAGTGTCAATTAAATTATTCAACAGTTTGGAAAATGGAGAGTTTCCATTTGTTTTTTTTTTTTAATAAAAATAAATAAAAATTAAAATAAAAATTTTGTACTAAATGTTGGATAAACGACAAGATTGAAATGTGCCACGAAAAAATTTAATAAATGGACGAATATAATTAATATTGATTTAAATCATTGAAGGGTTTGTTAAATTATTATTTCAAAGCGAGGGAAAAAAATGCGAGGGTGTGTATCGAGTTCGTGTACATATATACATATGCAAAAGTTTGCAAGAATGCAACAACAACAGCAGGAGGAGCGAAAGCGCCAGGTGATGCAGGTCTGCTTTCGTACATGCAGCCTGCCTCCCCTCTCTCTCTCTCTCTCTCTTTCTCTTCCTCCCACCCCCTCTCTTTCTCTCTCTCCCCACCACCACCCCCACTTACTTTTCGTCGCCTGGAGAGGTAGATGGAGAGCTCGCGAGGTGCGCACGTACAGCACGCGCCCATACTAATACGCGATTATAAAACTCATGCGGTTCGTGATAAAAAAAACAACATCGAGTGGTGGTGGCGGCGAGGGGTCGGGGGGAGGGGGGGGGAGGAGGAGGAGGAGGAGGAGAACAAACCGTGCAATGAACGTGACAGGTGTGACCACGTCGGGTTTCCTCTCGCGTTTCTCCCAACAGGACGAGATCGAGAGATGCACCAGACGAAGCCTCCAAAATGATGCACGAAATATTTTTAATATTGGCAAAAAAAAAAAAAAAAAACACAACAAAAAAAAAATCATATTTTTTTTTGTCGCGTATTCGTCGGCAATATCATTCGATTAATGTTTCTTTCTTTATATTGAGAAATAAGATACGAAGAGTCGAACGAGGTCTTTCAATGTTTTGCCAATATATTTATAAAACATTTCGATATGTGGAACGCGATCGTCTATCATCACGTGATAACAACTGTCTCTCTCTCTCTCTCTCTCCCTCTCTCTTTCTGTCTCTCTCTCTCTCTCTCTCTCTCTCTCTCTCTCTCTCTCTTCCTCTCCCTCCCGCTCTCTCTCTCTCTCCCTCCCTTTCTCTCTCTCTCTCTCGCTCTCTCTCTCTCTCTCTCTCTCTCTCCCTCCCTCTCTCTCTCTTTCTCTCCCTCCCTCCTTCCCTCTCTCTCTCTCTCTCTCTCTCTCTCTCTCTCTCTCTCTCTCTCTCTCTCTCTCTCTCTCTCTCTCTCTCTCTCTCTCTCTCTCTCTCTCTCTCTCTCTCTCTCCTCCTTCCTTCCCCCCCCCTCTCTCTCTCTCTCTCTCTCTCTCTCTCTCTCTCTCTTTCTCTCCCCCCCTCCCCCCTCACCCGCTCTCTCTCTTCCTCCCTCTGCACCAAACACTCGGTAGTTTTTTTTTTGCCTCGACTATACTTAAGTATTTATTTATTAATGAATAATCAACGTATCGATTGTGTATCGCGATGTATCAATTTATTGTCATGTAGAATATTATAAACGAAGTATCATCTAATGCCATTCCCAGTCACACAAAATATGACTTGTATTCATTAAAAATTATTTTATCATTGAATTTTAATTGATAAAACTTTTTTTTTATCAAATTTAATTATTATTATTATTATTATTATTATTATTATTTTTGTAAATGAAGAAAGGAATTGAAAAAAAAAATTATTTATGTACGTGGATAAAGAATTTTGTATATTTGGATGTTTATACAAGTGCGATAAGCGTTTCTCCTCTTGAAGAAAGAGAGAGAGAGAGAGAGAGAGAGAGAGGGAGAGGGAGAGGGAGAGAAATAAGGATCGACTGAGTATAAAACGGTTGCAATGATCGGGTGCGTCGAAACAAAACTCGTCCGAGTTCTCGTTCACGACATGTGTACAGAATACGTTGCACGCATGCATACACACACATAACATATTATATATATACATATATATGTATATATATATATATATATACATACGTCGACGGACATTCCCGACTTGGCCGACCTTCGCGCTCGATATTGACGCCGTCGCCGCCGCCGACTCGGCGCGCGCGAGTGTCGGATTTTCGCGCTCTCACTCCCCCACCACCGGACTCGCTCTCTCTCTCTCTCTCTCACACACGATTATGCACGACAAGCCGAGCTACATCTCTTTGTCTACTCTTGGCGGTGTATTATCACACGTCAACCAGCACAATCGTGGTACAACGAAGCTCGGAAAACTCATTCTGTCTCGACTTTGCATGAATTATACACAAACGATAATTTGGATTTAATCATCCTGATTAAAAAATTAATTATGTTTTGTCTCGACTGTAATCAACGATTGGACGATCGATAAATGTCCAGCACGGTATTTTCCTTAATAATAATAAAACAAAAATACGAAAATTTTCCTGCAATTCGATCTAAATATTTTATAATTAAGCTCGAAATTCTCAACCCCGAGTTTGCATAAGTACGGAGAAAGAAAATTAAATGTAATTGTGTTAACTGAATAATTTGTCATATTTCGTCTCGACTAACCATAGCAAAGTTGTGAGATTTTTCAATAATTTTAATATCATGCTAATTTTAGTATCATTTTTTATCAAGAAATTTACAATTATATTTTTGTTAAAACAATCGAGCAAACGATTTTTTTTAGCGATCGGGGAATTTTTTTATACATTTTATAATAAATGATTTTTATGAGATTGATTTTTTTTTTTCATCATAATTTGTATGATTGAAAAAAATAATAATAATAATGCGAACTAAAATAAATTGACATTAGCTCGAATCGAATTTAATATATATATAATTGAGAAATAAATAAATATTTTTTAGCTTACGAAGGATTTTTGCGACGTTTTCGAATCAGGATTGAATGACGCATATATATATATATATATATATATATATATATATATATTGATATAAAACAAGAGACACGAGAAACAAACAAAAAAAATCAACAGGTTGTACGTGCGGCCTCGCCAGACAGAGATATTATTTTCCTCTCCATCTCGCTCTCTCCTCATCCCTTGTGTATGACTTGTGATTATATGTATTACTATTTCATTTTGTTTATCGTCGAGTTTTCTTTGTCATCGGTTGCATTTCATTGTCAATTACGTATGCAAAACGCATTTACCAAAATACGTCCAGGGCCAGGTGTGTGAGAGAGAAAGAGAAGGAGAGTGGGAGAGAGAGAGAGAGATTGAGCATATAATATTTAATAATGATAATAATAATAAAATGTTTGTACTCTGTGCGCGTACAAATTATACGACGACGTACAATGTTAAAAGAATCATGAGATAAATTTTATCATTGAAAAAAAAAAAAAAAAAAAAAAAAATGACCACGAAATGTACACGGTCAAATATGAGAGAAGAAAAACATTATTTACGGAAAAAAATCACATAAGGTATAGCAGCTTTTTTTTCAAATAAAATATTGAAATAATAATTTTTAATCGACTTATCAGCCGAAGCGAGTTTATCTTATCGGGAGAACTTCTTTGACTCGTCTTCTCTCCCGCCCCTGCCTCCCCACTCGCTCTCTCTCTCTCTCGCGCTGTCGCGATTTCACCTGTTTTCACTTTCTCCACCTCCACCTCCGGCTGTATATCTACAGTTGAGCTGCGAAGCGTGCGCGCGCTTTGCGTTCTCTCATGAGAGAGAAAGAGAGGTAACTCGCTGAGAAACTTGTGGGCGAGGTCAGTGAGCCTCCCCCAACAACAGTAGCAACAGAGGAAGAAATATCTCAAGCTTGTTCACGAGTTTTGCCAATGCCAGAAATTATCTAATCTAGATTTATCGATTTATTACCTTTTTTTTTTTCGTCTAACCCTTTTACTCGTAAAAGATCGAAACTGGTTAAGATTTTTCGCAGATGCCATTCAAATTATTCTCAATCGCTTAAAAATTCAGGGACAGTGTGAAATTTTTACAATCGATTAGCAAAACTTCTGATAATTTTTTTTTTTTTTAATTCCGACCGAATCATTGTCTGATTTTCTAAAAAAAATTACGATATGAATATGAAATCTGTGACGTTGAAACTCGCGGCTATATCGACATTCATTGATATTGTCTTTATGATTTTTCATCGGCCATTTTGAATATCGGACTTTTGATAATTAATCCATAACCTCGAAAGTTTTCAGGTACAATTTTTCATTAAAATACGATCGTGTGATTCAATTTTCGGCCATTTTGATTCCGTAATTTGAAATTATCATGCAATTTATGTTTCACCTCGATATGCGACTTTATATACTACTTTATATAACCTACAATTATTGTGAAAAACGCAAACGGAAGCAAAAATAAACGGATAAAATCAATAAATAAAAAATATTCACTTCTATGGTAGGAGAAATTTAAAAAAAAAGACATTGGAAATTTTCCGACAGAGGGTGCAAAGCCTCAAAAGTCAGCGAGTTATATATATATATATATATATATATATATATATATATATATATATATATATATATATATATATATATATATATACATACACATATATATGTGTATATATATGTATGTATATATATATAAAGTATGAGAATAAGAGAATTGTGAAGGTCGTGCACTCACCCTCAAGCAGATGCCAGTCCTCGTCGAGCGAGGCCAGAGCTTGCGCCTGATTCGCTTGTTGTTCAAAGTCGAGCATCCTTGTCGTTGGATAATTCCTTTTTTATTTTCCTTTCGAACGTGCAAAATTGACAATGACGAGAGATCTTTCCCTGCGTTGATAATTTTTTGTCTTGCTCTTCCCTGTCTCCCCCTCTCAAAAAATTCGCCACTGTGGATTACACTTCCACTTTGTCCGTTCGTATTGTAACCTCTACGACACACTTCGCACAACACGCGCGAATCAACAAGTTTTACGTGTGCGCAAACAACGAGCCACACGCGACAAACAGACACACATGGCAGACAAGTGCACAAAGATTACGTTAGGAAAATTTTGCTATATTGTTCCGTAATTTTTCACTCTGTATTGCACGTAAATAACGTCACGACGTTTATCTGAATGACTCCGTTCTCGAAAAACTTTGCCAACACGATTAATTCAAGCTTATGCGCAAAAGTCTCGTGCGCACGTCCGACCTACTCCCGCTCTTTGCTGCTGTTTACTGTTCTCTATTCACTCTATTGTAGACACAATAAATCCTCGTTGAACAGTCAATGTATCTGTTTTTTTGTTTTTTCGTTCCACCAAATTTCCGACTCTTCGTGTACGTATAAGTGTGTTTATGTTGAATTTTATCACAAGGAGACAAAGTGAATTCAACAACGAACGTCTGATATACGTGTATTGACGATAACAAATATTATATCGGGTAAAATTCGTCGACGTCGTACGCGCGTGCGCGGGTGTTAAAAAAAAAAACAATAACAAACGTTCGGTTTACGCTTACAGCGCCACGGCTTAACGGTCTGTCCTTGCACCTGTGAATATTTGCGACAAAACTGCCTGACGGTGACGAACGGTAAGAAAAAATAAAAAATAACAAAAAACAAAATACCGCCACGTCGGAAAAGTTTCAAAACTTAGTCTTTGGTTATTTAACACAATCGCAATGGTAAAATTCTTTCTTTTTTCATAATAATCGATAAGATTTTTAATATTCGACAAGAATCGTAGATTTTTAAGAGTAAAAGAAAATTCCTTTTTTATCGATCGGATACTCAAGTAGAAAAACTTTATTCGCGCAAAACACGTACAATGAATAATAAAGAAGACGAAGCCCGTTGAGTCCGCGCCAGTCGGAGTCGATTACTCGAGTATTCGCGGGGCTCGTTTGAGCGCGAGTGTGTGCGCGCGCGTGCAATACCCGCCTCCTCCTACTTTTGCTTCACCTCGCGGCACTATCTCTCTTTCTCTTCTCTCTTCTTGGCTTCGGAACGAAACGACGTTACGATATTTCGCGCGCGAACACTTCGTTTACGATACGATATTTGTCGAGTGGACTCTCGCGTTGCCGCTACAAACGTCGTCGTCCTCCTCCATCTTGTCCCTTTCCTCTCCGTCGCATCGTCGACTTCTTCTCGCTCTCTCACTCTCTCTCTATCTTGTTTCTTGTCTCTTTTGGACATTCGCGCGCTCTCGAGCTTAATTGTACACACACAGGCGTCGCTGCCTGTCGCAATAAAGTCTTGTTGATTCTCTCTCTCTCTCTCTCTCTCTCCCTCTCAAGCTCATTGTATCTCTGCTCTCATTGCCTCTCTCGCGCCTACACAATCACCTCGCGGACCTTTGCAGTGCTACACAGACCCCCCACCCGCCGACACACACACACACACACACACACACACACACACACACACACACACACACACACGATCTACATACGCTCGTTCTGATCTGCCATTCTGACGACATTTTACAACGCTCGGACGCGGCTCGTGCCGGGACTGACGTCATCGTTTCGCCTACGAGTTTTCCCCGATGACGTAAAGTTCCTGACGGGGCTAACGCGCGTGTTTCAGCCCCCCGCGACAAGCGTTCACGCATCCTGACATACACTCTGTGACGATAAAAACATCGACTGTCTTTGCTACTGGAAAATCAGAGAGAAGGACGAGAAATTCGCATTCGGACGCATCCACGTGTCTCAATTCCTCTCCGTGTGCAAAAAAAAACCGCTAGATGACCGTCCGATCTTTCGAATTACTCATCTGTAAGGTAAGATTCAAAAATACTCGATTTTCGGGCAATTTTTTTTTTTTTTTTTCATTCGAGCTTCAAAAA
Source organism: Dyspetes luteomarginatus (assembly GCA_963669185.1). Classification (NCBI taxonomy): domain Eukaryota; kingdom Metazoa; phylum Arthropoda; class Insecta; order Hymenoptera; family Ichneumonidae; genus Dyspetes; species Dyspetes luteomarginatus. The sequence goes on from OY769903.1 coordinate 4,684,177, forward strand.
TCGGGTTATAAATAGCAATTAGTCATTATTAATTCGTCACTTGGCGATTACGATAATTTATCTTAATATATATTTTTTTATTTTCGTACTGTAACGCTCTGGAGGAAAAAATGGAGGATTTTTTTTTTCCCAATATTTGGAAAAAAAATTCTACTGAAAAATATTTTTTTCTTTTTCATCGTACTAGAATAAATGTCGATACTCTGATGTCGTTCTCGGTAAACATATATATATATACAGACGTAAATAATCATGTGAGAGTCACGAACGCGGTGAATCTCGAACCGCGACTGTGATTTTCCCCTATCGTACTTTACGCAGAGCAGACTTTTTGGCCACCCATTTTATCGTTCTCCAATTTGAATATTTCTCCTGTCTCTTCTTCCCTGCCTTTTGCCGCGTTGCCTATACGATGTATATATGTGACTCTTGCTCTGCTGCTAGCCTCCCGATTCGCTAGCGCTTTCTCGCTCTCTCTCTCTCTCTCTCTCTCTCTCTCTCTCTCTCTCTCTCTCTCTCTCTCTCTCTCTCTCTCTCTCTCTCTCTTGCACATCGTCGCGCAACTCTCGGCTTCCCGTTAATGTAGTTCTGCTGAACTCTATATAGCCAGAGCGTGTTGCTCGGAGTGAGACACTCCGGGACTCTTTTAATATCTGCGTATCTTTTCTCCTAACAAGTCGCGACAAAGATATTCTCTTGAAAATCGAAGCCAGATTAGCTGAAACATTATTCGAGTACTTCATTATATTCTATAACGAGGTTTCCGTAAAATCTCCGGTATTAGAAAAGATCGCTATGACATCTGGTGGATGAATTTGACACTAATAGTTTTTTTTTCGTATCTAACCTAGAATAGTACAATTTTCAGGAAATTTGTAATCAGGATAAATTTGTTTTATTGAAACCGAGTTTAGTCTTTTTTACTCACAGATTTTTGTGCAATATTATCAAGATTGTTAACATTTAATTCTTACGATACGAATCTTTTTTTTAAATAGTCTGATCGTATCATTTAACGAGTAACGAAAGCATGTTTACGAAGGGTAAAATTTAGCGCATAAATTTCTAGTGAAAATATTCAAAATGATGATTTTGATTCTGAATTTTTCGATCGATTGGAGCCGCAATTTTTGTTCCCTTCTTTCGTCTCAATAATGTATGTATTTATGTAGAAACTTTACGTGTTCTCTTCTTCCTTATTCCACCTTTGCTCTCGCTTCTTCATTGAATATCTCATTGTCTTTATATATCTATAGCAACCAGCTCGGATCTCAACTGGAGTACATTCGTTTGCAACCCTTTGTGGTCTCTTGGCGTCCATGCGAAGTCTCCATTCCTCGCGTTGTCATCATTCCACGTATTAACCGGCTATGCGTGCTGATGAGAGAGACAGAGCGGGAGAATCGCGAACTACCGAGAGAACCGTGAGGGAGTCGAGGGACTCTTGTGGAATTCGCCGAAGAACGGTGTCTCTCCCGGCATAACGACGCGCACGAGCCCTCGTTCTACGCGTACAACTACCAGCTACCAGCTACATAAAGATCGCAAACAAGAGAGAACAGAAGGTAAAATGAATATTTTTTTCATTCCTCTCAACTCTGCCGCGATTTTCTTTTTCGCAAGCTCAAGTAGAAACCAAGAGATGTGCACTCGTTCCTCGAGCGTCCTCTATATAGTACTCTCGTGTGTATTTAATTTAACGACGACCAAACAAGAGAGAGAGAGAGAGAGAAGGTGGAGGAGGGATTAGCGAGTTTGCTTCTTTAACGCGCGCGAATTCCTCTAATAAAGCCACAGTTTCTATTTTTGTCCCTCAACGCTCGCACCCCGATGACCCACGGCGATTCAGAGAGCTCTTTCATGCATGCGTGAATCCAGAAACATGTACAGTCGTCCCTTTGCCTCTCTCTCTCTCTCTCTCTCTCTCTCTCTATATATATATATATATATATATATAGTTTTATAAGGGAATGCTTATTCATCTTCTCAAGTGATGACGCGTGAAAAATAAGCTATGTGCGTTTACCAAAATTATCCATGTAAAGATTTCACAAAAAATAGGTAAACAATTGAAATCTTTTATATCATATGACTTGAGGAAATATTTGAAATCGAAAAATGAGCTCTGGCTCGAACGGTTGACAGTTCTTTGGATATATTATAGGAAATCTTCCTTCATATATAATTATCGTGTTGAGTACAAAATATACTAACGTTCGCATGTATGCCTAACCTAATAGTCGTTGAGTATGAGTACAGCCGATAGGTCGCGTGCTCGTACGGCCCTGATACGCGAGCTCGCTCTCTTTCTCTCTCTCTCTCTCGCCCTCGCGCTCTCTTTTTCTCCCCCGCACCGCTGCGCCTCCATACGTTTGCTCGCGGCGCGATCCACTCCACTCTACACTTTGTGCATTCACTTCTCTCTTCCTTGTCTTTCGCTCGCGCCGCCAAACATCTGCCCCTTCTTATTCCCCTCGTTCTCATCCGCTCCTGCTAGTGCTGCTGGCGCGTCGACGCCATGCGGCGTCATGATGTTTCCATCTCTATCCGTATCCGTCGCTGCATCCCTTTCTCGCTTCTACGGTGGCGCGTGCTGCTTCGCGCTACCCCCCCTCTTTATCGCAAACGGATCCGTTGTTCTCATTCTCTGCCATGGGCATGATGGTAGAGCTAGCGACATGCCGGGGCAGGGCAGTGGAAAAGTCCCCAACAGAGGACCGGGGGGGGGGGGGGGGGTGTCCAAGTGTGTGTGTGTGTGTGCTGTGTGAAAGTCGGTGTGGAGGGGAAAGAGCTAGATCGTGCAGTTAAAGATGGTAGCATGGACATAGGACATGGACGGAGCATGATGGCTTCCCCCCACCCGCAACAATAGTTTCTGTCCATGTATTTCCTTTCTGCTCTTCTTTCTCTCCCCCCCCCCTGTCTCCTCGATACCTTCGACAAGCTCCCGCACGAGGGTTTGTAGCTCGGTGTGCCGCGTGTCTCCCTCTCCTCTCAGCCCCCGGCACTCGGCACTAGCCGTTCACCGGGCGCACCGGATGGTCGAACGAGCGGAGTGTTCACGCACGCATATCACAGATGCTTCGTCGCAAGTTCCTTCCTCCCTGCCCTCACTCATTCCGCAGACATACTGGCTATTTAGCGGGTAACTCGAAGCACCGCGTGCATAACCACCACCAAAGGGTCAACAGTGGCTTGGAAATGATTTTTTGACTCATTGTTAAAAAAGTTCAACGAATTTAGAATTATTATTTTTTTGCAGATGAAATCGATTCGAATAGCATTTCGGGAAAGTTTTGCAGATGCATGTACCACGTGTATTGTGTAAATTGGAATATCGTTAGGAGAATTTATATTGTATAGTTATCGCGTGATCACTGTCCCTTTGATCGATGGCCTTCGAGAATGAGCACGAGCAATACACATGGCCTTCTTACTTATTATTAGGCACGGGATAGTGTGAGCGTGACCTTCTTTTTCCGCGTCTACGGAGATCTCCTTAGCCGCGAAATATTGCGTCGAGCTTTATCATGGCGTGACGAATATGTTTTTTATTTTTCAAACCAAGTTTCGATACTTAGTGTTGCTTTTTGGATTGTTATGAATTTTCGTGGCGCTCTCTCGATCTTTCACGGTATTTTTAGGAACCTAAAAAAATAGCACATGTTAAGATTTTTGCGGTCTATGTTATATATGTATGTCCTATACACGTATAATATAATCGTGGAGTGGCAAATTCATCGTGTGTTATTACAATATGCCACACTAGGTGAAAGTCTGACGTTGAGAGATTCTCGGATCCGACACATGTGCCTCGTATCTATTCGGGCACGTGTAATATATAGCGTTACGCATTACGGTGTCTCTTGTGGTGGTAGAAACCATCTATATACATATGTATAGAAACGTAGTTAGTTACATATACGCGGCGCTGTAGTCTCGCTAGCACGTTTTGGCAAGATTACAGGAATATCCCCCCGAAAAATCAAAGCATTTATGTGCTCGGCAGAGAAATGTAAGCGACGCACTGATTCAGAGACAAAGATAAAACGTAAGAATTGTTGTAGAAAGTTTTTTCGCTGTTTATCCACAGGGACAATAACAATCATGACAAAACCGTCGCCGGAGCGTCGCACGTTTCTGGCCTTGATAATAAAAAGTCATTCAAATGCGGACACGCGCATTATCTGTAATGGGCGGTGCAACGTCTTTGCAAGAGTCTTTTACAAAGATCGCCAATATATATGCTCTGGAATTTTTTGTAATGTAAAAATTATATAGGGGATTCGATCGATTTTTCTACCATTTTCGATCTCGTGATCCCGTGAGAAATTATCTTTGCGCAGATAATGATCCGTGTTGTACGTGACGAGCGCGTGACGATTGTGCTAGGTCGCAGGCGGCAGGCGGGCCGGTGACAAGGACGGTAATCGATTCATTCTCCAAGGCGTTTCAACATTCGCGCATATATACACGAATTTAAAAAATGCTCCACGACGCCATCTTGTGTCATCTCGATCGTTATAAGAATTTCTGTTTTATCCCGAGAAAAAAAAAACAGTTTTGCTGACTATCGGTAAGAGAGAATTCTTCCTGTACAACAGATGGCTATTTGCCATAAGCAGTTGGGAGATTATTTTTTATCTTCTTTCTTACTGAGGAGTAGCACATCACCTTAAATTTTCATCATGCGTTTAACAAAAACGCATCAGTTTTTAACAAAAGCTGTAAACAATGCTATTGAGAAATGGTTGAGATTTCAAGGAAAAAAACGGTCGCGGTTAATGATATGATCTAATTATTATTTCCCTCTTATCATCTCAACTTTAACCGGCTATCGCATCGTTTTTTTTTTTTTTCATAACCCGCGTTGCTGTTCAACGGTCAATGGCTGATAAACACGAGGCAAATGCTAAGACATATATTTATATCGAAACAGCTGATCGAGAGCATTCGCATACCGCGTACCCTCTTAGCCTCGCGAGTTAGCCTAAGAATTTCCTAACCTCAAAAATAATCTCAGTTAAGAATTTATCGCTCGAAAAAATTTAATATAATCAAAGTGAAATGTTTGCTGCAAAAAGTGTTGCGAGATTCACATGGATCGCAAGAAGTTTTGCGACTTCGAGCGAAAATATTAACAAATTAGTAAAGGTAAGATTTTATTTGTTTTTTCTCTTCTACGTAATTTTATATCGATACCGGCTGACATACCGAATTGATACGGGACTGATTAGAGAGATCAATGATAACACGGTGATGAAAGATTGGAATTTGTTGTCATTGCATTACATTTTTCGTATTTCAGAATAATAAAATAGTCGTATTTATGAAAGGAGTGCCAGATGAGCCAAAATGTGGGTTCAGTAATGCAGTCGTACAAATATTACGAATGCACGGAGTTAAATACGACGCACACGATGTATTGGCCGATGACACCCTTCGACAAGGTTAAACAATGATTTTTTCCGGATTCATATATGCAATTTACCGATTGCTCGTTAAAACTAATTATTACAATTTTGTTTTTCACCTCTAACCTGAAATTCGTGGTGGGAAATAGACAAAATGACCGTTGTAAAGTCCACTTTTGCGATATTTTAGGGGCAGGAGGGATGAAAAATATCTATAATGAAATTGAATAGAAATTACTGGTAGGAAAATAAAATAAAATACAAGCAATGAGGGGCCTCTAATTACGTATTATATACCGTCGCATTTTTATCTGCAAGGATTGAGATTCAATATGAGTGCATTTTTTTTTTTCACATTTGCACAAAATGACTTTTAGGATAATTTTAAAAATTTGAATTTTCTCAAACGCCCGTGAAATTATAAATTTAGCTATACTTTATTTACCAATTGGATAACAGAAGCAAATTATCGCCTCTCGAAATAAATATTTTCCCTCCTATTATAATTTGTATCTCTGAGAAAATTAATTTTGTAAATTTTCGCAATTTTCTCTTATCCTCGCGTTTAGTTAGAAATTAGATTATAACTACAGCTAGCTCAACAATCGATATATTTCATTTGTATAAAAGTATTATAAAAAATATTTTTATGGCCTATTTCTTTGTATTAACGAAATTTTTCAGGTATCAAAGATTTTTCAAATTGGCCGACGATACCGCAAGTCTTCATAAATGGCGATTTCGTCGGTGGTTGTGACATTCTCCTGCAGATGCATCAAAATGGTGAACTCATTGAGGAGCTCAAGAAAGCTGGAGTAACGAGCGCTCTCCTGGAAACTGAACAAGACGCAACTAAAAAAACCAAAGAATAACCAGGCATTGCATTATACGTAATATAATTGTAAATAATCACTATAAAGTTGAACTCTGTTGAGTAGTCGTTCTTTTTTTTTTACAGTAAAAAAAAATTCGATAGATTTGACGAGTACGCACAATATCACTAAAATTTAAAACCTTCATTTATAATTCTTTTCAAGCTGACTAAATTAATCAGCTGCTCAATCAAAATATCTTGTTTCAAGCCTCTTATCACTACCCCAAGACACCCCCAACTTTGCCATCCGGATATCGTCAAGAGCTCAATCGTTCAATGGCTCAATGAAATATTATCAAATTTCCAAAATGTCCTGAGAGTTGATTTTTTTTTTCAATTTTTAGCACAAATGAAAAATTCTACCCAAATTTATATTTCTTTTTAAAAATTAGAAAAAAAAAATTGGAACTTTGAACAAAATGTTACATATTTGGAAATTTCAAAGGGAATATCAAGTTTATAGCAATGAAAGAAAAAAAAAAAATTCAGTTACCTTTACAATTTTTGAAGCTCTCTTCGTAATATTTTTCCAGCCGCGCTTTTCGGTATTTTCTCGATAAATTCGACGTGTCCCAATCTCTTGTACTTTACCACCCGTTCGGCGACCCATGCCTTGATCTCGTTGGGATCGATTTTAGCCCCATTTTTTGGTACTATAAATGCCTTTGGTATTTCACCATATTTCTCATGAGTAACTCCTATTACTGCAGCATCTGCGATTTTCTCGTGACCTTGAATGAGATCCTCAATCTCGGCAGGTGCAACTTGATAGCCCTGAACCTTTATCAGCTCTTTAAGTCTTCCTCGTATATACAAGAGACCTAAATTTTTGTCACAAAAAGTCATTTATTTCCTGACAAAAAGAAATTTATTCGCCATTGAAAAAATTACGATTTTCGTTTCTTACATGGAAAACTATTTAAATGAAAAACAGTTTCATTGCGAGATAAAAATGAGCTAGAGATAAAGTTTGGACTTGCGCATCATTTTTGCTTATCCACGCTCGAGACGCATTTTTTTTTCTTTTTTTTCATGTCCCTCGCCATTGACGATTTTTAGCGTTGACTCGCCAATATACTTAAAAGCGTTTATATTTTTGAAAAAACATTTTGACGAAATTCTTTAATTATTCTATTAATTGGGATAATCAGAGCAACGAAGCAGACTCGTCAAAATGGTCGAAAAAAAATTTGATCTCTCTTAAATGGCAATTTTCATTTTTCTTCACTTACCAATTTCATCATAACTGCCCAAATCTCCAGTTTTAAACCATTCGCCCTCCATGCAGCTCGCCGTTGCTTCAGGATTTTTGTAATAACCCTTCATAACTTGAGGTCCTTTTATAAAAATTTCGCCAACCTCATTAACGCCCAAATTTTTTCCCTCATTCTCGGCGTCGTATCCTACAATTCGCATTTTGGTATTTGGCACGATCCACCCTGTCGAAATGCTCGGAGTGTTCGATCCCATGGAAATTACCGGTGAACATTCAGTCAATCCGTAGCCCTGAACAACTTGGAGATTCGATGGTACACGAGACATGAATTTAGTCAATACTTCTTCTCCTATTGGCGCTGCACCAGACACGATAGTTTTAATCCTTTCCATATGATGCTTTTTCAATCTTTCCTCATTCGCGAGAAATTGAATTAGCGGTGGAGCCAAATAAAACAATGTCAAACGATGCTCCTCCATAACTTTGAACAAATTGTCCGGACTGAATTGTGGAACACAGATGAGTTTTCCACCCTTGCTATTTATTAAAAACAAAAAAAATGCATCTATTATAATTTTTTAAGCAGAGAGAATAGAGAGGAAAAACTGATATGAGGAGATAGAGAGAAAGAGATTTTTTTTTTTAGAGATGGGCAATATTTTTAATCAGGTAGATCGTATAATTTTTGAAAAATTCACTATTGAACTTTTAAATATATGATTTTTATGCTTCAGTTGAAGAAAATTTTCATCTTTTAAGAGTAATTCAAAAGTGCTACCGATTTTTGCCCATAACTGTTTGAAAGTTTTTTTTTTTTTCTATTGTTTAAAGAATAAATCGAACAAACAGGTGTGATAGTACCACAGATAAAGACCCAGGCAGACGATCAAACCGTAAATGTGATATATAGGCAGAAGGAGTGGCAAAATTTCCTGATAGGTTGCCGTTGTTTCCTCGGCTACTGATACGCCATTTGAATTAAGTTGCATCAGATTTGCGACGACATTTCTGAAAAAATTAAAAAAAATTAAATAATAGAAGAAAAAAAAACAAAAGAATTTTGGAAAATTGTAGCTCTGAAACGATCTGAAGATTTGAATATAAAACTAGAATAAAATTCGTAAATGGGACAGAAAAATTTAATAAAAAAAAAAGAAAACCAACTATCTCATTTTTCATTAATATTTTAATACAAATGAATTTGTTATTAATATAAATATATTAAAAATAATACAATTTAATAAAAATGAATAATTTTTAATATTTTTCTAGTTCTCAATTTGTAGTTTATTTAATTGTTCTATTTAAAAAAACATCTAACTGCCACATTTTTGTTCGTAAAATTTTCCAAAAATATAATTATTCAAAGAGCACCTGTGCGATAATTCGACACCTTTTGGAAGTCCGCTCGTTCCACTCGAATAAGGCAATAAAAAAGTATCTTCGAAATCGATACCAATTTTTTCACCAGTTTTTCGAAATTCCTCGACATCGTCTCGCACCAAATCACTAAATTTTATCGTTCCTTGTGGCGCTTCGCCATTTCCATCCTCGATTATGATAATTGGCAATTTTACATCGGGATTTCCGGTTATACTTGCAGCAACCACTGAATGTTTTGAGGGTACGGTAAAAATGGCTGAAGCGTTTGAATTTTCCAACTGATTGCGAATCTCGTCTGGTGTGTAGGCTGGATTTATCAGCGTTATCTGATAAAAATTGCGAGATTTTATTACATTGACCTGAATTATCTTGCTTGCTCGTCGAGACACAAAATTTATCGAGCAAATGAAAAATTCATACCCGCAAACCTGCCTCGCTTCCGGCCAAAAGTACCAAAGCATATTCTGGCACATTTGGCAAGATGGCCGCGATTGTATCACCGGGACGAAGATTGTTCTTTCTCATAGAAGTTGCGAGTTTTCCGGTCAATTTTCTCATCTGAGAATACGTGTAGGATCGACCTGTTGCCGAGCACACCTGAGTGTAATAAAAAAAAAGAATATTAAAAATTTATCGTTGCAAAAAGTTGAGGATATAGGAAAAAAAAAAAAAACAAAAAATTGTATCATTCATATCAAAGTTGGTAAAAAAAAAAAAAAAAACTTAAAACAAGTGCGATTTTTTTGAATAATTCTTTCACCATTGTCAATTATTAAACTAAAAAAACAAAAAAATATCTCACCATGGCCGTTTTGTCAGGCCATCGGTCCAAATTGCTCCAAACCAAATCATGGACATGAATATCGGTAAATTTTCCGACATCATCAAACGGACTGCTAAGAACATTGTTGGAATCGAGTTTGGCCTTTATGGTTGAATTTTTTATTGACGATAAACCAAAATGTCTGATTGAATAATTTTTAATAACGATATTCGTTCGATAAGAATTGATTTTTAAGGCACGATTGTTGGCCAGGCAACGAATTATCATCGATCCTCGATTGACGACATTTAACGTCGATCGACAGGTTGACGCGATGAAAAATAAACTCGACATGGTAAATAAATTCCACTGGTATTCTTCGTGTCTCTCTCTCACTCTCTTTCTCTTTTACTTTCGGCTGACAATCAACTACTGATTGAATTTTATTTTATCACAATTTATGCAAAATTAAGCAATTATAATATTTCTAGTTATATACGATCGGTGTAGGTTCATCAACGTCCAATATGCAACTGTACGTTTTCATAAAAAAATTATATTTACCTCGAGATATTCCTGATGTATGTATATAACTATATATATATATATACTATATATATATATATCTAAAACTATATATAGATAGATGTATATATATAACTATATATATATATATATATATAGAAAGAAATAAAGCGTGACTATCTCGTTTAGATTTTTTAGTGGAGCAAGAAAATTGGCCACGTATTCGTATTACGAGCTATAAATGTGTCCATCTTTATTCGTGTCACTATCACTCACGAATAATATTAAGTCTTATCATTTGCATGTCATTGCTCAAAGTCCCCTAAGCTATAATCGACCGATATGTAAATTTGTAAATGTTCTTATCGACGGAGATATATTATATTTCACTCTTCCGTCAGATACGAAGCGTTTTAATGTTTTGCCTTTATTACAAAGGAGAAAAATCATGGCTGATTCGTGTCAAGTAGTCACTGACAGTATCGAACAGACGCGTATTATTAATAGCTTTTGCGTTCACATTTAGACGGCTGAGCTCTGTTGGTAAAATCGTCATGGACCGTCGACTGTCGCCATCTACGAATATTTACTTATTCTGAGAATTAAATACTCAGAATATATATACATATATATATATATATATATATATATATATATGTATGTATGTACACATGTCGAAAAAAATCCCAAGATCCAAAAATGCAAATACTAAAAAAAATCTTTAGTTTTTTTTTGTTTTTTTTTTCCATCCTGAAAGGTTTATTTTAATATCCTCAAATTTTTATGGATGACGATTCGAGATTAATTGAAGGTGTGATAAATTTTTCACGTTGCCCATCGGTTTAATTTCGTTGCAATTAATTATTAGAAAACAAACGAAAAAAAAAAAAAAACGAAATCCGATAAAATTTATTTCATCAATCAATTTATTTTTTGGCACGCTGGGTACAAGATGAAAATAATATTTTTTCGGAATTTCCCAATTGTTTTTTTATTTATTTAAAATTCAGAGTTTCCTGAATTATCGAATTGAATATTGGCGATGATTTTTTTCGTTTTTTTTTTTTTTTTTTTTTTTTTTTACAGAAAGACATTTCAATCGACGTTTCTGCATTTCATAATTTGTAATTTCTCCCACATGGCATACCACATATATATATATATCATATATATATATATATATATATATATATATATATAGATATATATATATAATTGAGCATATTGTACATATATGTACAATATGCTCAATTCGTTTGTCATCCCTTTCCTCTCTCTCTCTCGAGTCATGCTCTCGAGAGCGTTATCCACCCAAATGGTACTACGATATCGAGATCGGATATCTCACACGCCTTGGGACTCATCCGTCAAATTGAGAGGGCCATACGACTAATTAATATAGATCTCCTTGTGAGCATAGGGATGTGAGAGAAATGAGAGATGCGAGAGAGAGTGTGTGTGTGTGTGTGTGTGTGTGTGTGAGGGAGGGAGAGAGAGAGAGAGAGAGAGAGAGAGAGAAAGAGAGAGACAGAGAGAGAAAGAGAGAGAGATAGAGAGAGAGAGAACCGTTTCACAATTAGACCGCATCTCTCATTGCCCCACATATATATATGTATATACATATGTGTATATATATATATATACACACATATGTGTGTACATATATATACATATGTGTAAATATATATATATATATATATGCACCCTTCGTACAATTTTACGATCTGTATTATGTATTACTCTATATCTATCCATTGGTAACAAACCGACCCATATAAATGGCAGACTGATCATCAGCACGAATTTCTCCGACATTGATCCATTTTCCAAGTTGTGTCGATAATAATATTTCAGTATTTCAATTTTCCATGACAAATTCTATACCCTCGAATTTACAATTTTACTCCATCATGACCTTACGTGCATAATTTTATTATCTCGTGACGATGACATATTTGCTCTCATGATTAATTCTCTTAATTATTGCAATTATGAAAAATTGTGTGAAAATTAGACGTACATGTTAGAAATTACAACGCATATTTATAGATGTATGTTTTTTGATAAGTCAAGCTCGTATTCGTATACGTATATGTAAATTAACGAGAGAATGTAATTTCGTTGATGTCAGGAAGAGCTTTTCCCCCTATCTCGCTCTCTCTCTCTCTCTCTTTCTCTTTCTCTCTCTCTGTCTTTCTTTCTCTTCCTCTCTCTTTCTCTCTCTCTCTCTTTCTCTTTCTCTGTCTTTCTTTCTCTTCCTCTCTCTGTCTCCATTTCTCTTTTTCTCTCTCTCTCTCTCTCTCTTTCTCTTTCTCTTTCTCTCTCTCTCTCTCTCTCTCGTTTTTGAACAAATCATAGCGTAAGGAGGGCATCGTCGATAAAACCTTTTCGGAGCCAAAGTGGAATAGCGCCGTGTCGTCTGGTGAATCTTACAAGACCATATAAGATAATCATGAATCGAGCAGGAAAATCAATTCAAATGACTTTTTAACGAGACAATTATGAATAATTATAAAAAATATGTTGATTTTTTTTTATTATTTTATAAATTAATCAATGACTCGTAAAAAAATTTAATATTAATTAAAATAATTTTGTTTAACTGAAATTTTTGAAATTTTATTCGAATGATTTTTTCTCACTTGTCGCTTATACATAATTTTTCGTGATTAATATTCATAATTATTATTTTATAATTCAACAAATTTTTTTATTATTATTCGTAAAAAAGTTATATATATATATATATATATTTTTTTTTTTGGCATTATCATTTTAAATAATTTGTTTATTTCAATGTAAGTTTCAATATTTCAATGCAAAGTGAAATTATGATAAAATTTATATATATATATATAGCGTGCTATGTCGGAAAAAGTCATGAAGCTGTTAGTGCAGAAAATCGACTATTAAGTGGGTCGCGCTGCTGAGCAAGAGAGAGAGGGAGAGAGGGAGAGAAGCGAAATGGAATAATATATATAATAATGAGTGTTATATTTATTTTCCACACACGGCAAGGTCGAGGTTAACAACGTAACATTAACCACGAGAGCGTTAAGAAGAAAGAGAATAAAAGAGAGAGAGAGACGTGTCCATATATTTCTGCATGCTGGAAGAAATGGAGCAAAAGAAAGTCACGCGATTTCGCGATTTCCCATGTACTTAAGAATTGCAACGAGCAGCGTAACGGAGGGCGCGCGTGTCCCGTAAAATGCATTTTTTCAATTTTTTGTTTTTTTAGCTTGTTTTCTTCTCGATCTGTCATCTCTTATATATGTATATATATATAAGATATATATATATATATATATATATATATGAGAGTTGACAGATCGAGAAGAAAACGAGCTAAAAAAACAAAAAATTGAAAATATATATATACAGAATTAAAATTTAAAGTACTTTCGCCATTTTTATTCCTCAAAGCATTTATCATTTTCGCTGTCCAAAAAGATTTGTTGCCTACCAATACGAAGAAACAAATGGAAAAAAAAACCATTCGTGCATTTAATTGATAATAAAAATATTTTTTTTTACCCTGTTAAAATATTTGGAATAATTTTTACGTCTGTATGAGAAAACAAAAAAAAAAATGAAAGAAAAATATATAAATATGATTGTTGAATAATAATTATGACTTTTGTTATCGATGAAACTGAAAAATATCATTCATCTCTTTACGTTGAAATAATTTCCTTGCAAATCCTTCCAGGAGTCCACTCTCGCGGTCCTTGTTATGTATGTATAATACGATACATGTTATGTATGTTATGTATGTATCTTATGTATGTATATACGATACATATTATTTTTTTTTTTTTTTCTTTCACGACTCTGCGAGTAATACGATTATTTATATCTACATATGTATGTGCAAGAAAAAAGAAAGGTCGTCTCTGGTTAATATGCATTTTTACGAGGTTTTATCGTGAAAGGGGTACTTGTGGTTAATAAAGTCTCTTCTCTCTCTCTCTCTCTCTCTCTCTCTCGCGGTCTCTTTCTCTTCTTCTTTCTCTCTTTCTTTCTCTTCTTCTTTCTCTCTTTAACACATTGATAAAAACGAAAAGTTTGCGACGGAGAAAAGAAAATATCGTGCATGCAGAGCTAGACAGAGAGAATGAGAGAGAGAGAGAGAGAGAGAGAGTAAACTCGCCCCTGCATCGCACGACACGCAAAACTCATACCAAAAACTCTTCGTATTATTACTTATAAACGTCTTTGTCTCTCTCTCTCTCTCTCTCTCTTCCCTTAGCGAGGTAAAAAACAACCTTGGTCTACTTTCCTTCATGACTTTTTTGCTGTATGTGTGCACTAAATATACACACACACACACACACACACATTTACAATTCATAATTTCACACACACACACACACATTTACAATTCATAATTTTT
>OY769903.1:4698947-4734960 GCA_963669185.1 Dyspetes luteomarginatus
TCTCTCTCTCTTTCTCTCTCCCTTGACCAGACTGCAAGCTCTTTGACAGAGAGAGAGAGAGAGGGGGGGGGGGGAGAGAGAGAGAGAGAGAGAGAGAGAGAGAGAGAGAGAAAGACAGCCAAGAATGCTTTGGAATTCTCGGTTATCACACCTCGTGCTTTTTGGATGGCGTCACACCTAATGCATACTGCAATTGAGCACGTACCACATGTCAGAGAGGGAAGGGCAAATGGGAAAGGGCAGATTATTAACTCGAGAATTATACAGTACAAGTGCTGGTTTTTACACTCATTTGAGATAATCTGAAATGTTGACCTTTCAAATTGTTCTTTGTTTTATTATAATTATTTCAATTTCCCTAATTATACTTGTTTAACATTTTATCTTTCATTAATTATACAAATAAAATTCAATGATCCTATTTGTCTGATTCATTCTCTAATAATGAAATTATTTGTGTTTGGGTTTTAATCCTTCGTTGAAGTTTAAATATTATTTCTTGGATTAAAGCTCATCCTTGATTTTCGTATAAGGGAGGGAAAAAAATAATTAAAAGCAACAGATTAAAACGTGAGGAAGAGCCTAGATGTGAGAATTAATTGAAGTTTGGGTGAGGCCCCTCGAGTTTTAAAATTTTCATGCGGGATTTATTTGATGGCAGTGGTGAAAGGGGAGAGTTTTAAGCTCTTAGCAACCCCTAGCAAATTATGTAAAATTTGCCTGGTTCCTCTTCGTATTATGCATTGTAAGACACTATAATATATGAGAACGATCTAAATTAATTATGGCAAGCAGTTGTGGATAGCTCAGTTGGGAGAGAATTCCACCGGAAATCGAAAGCTCCCGACATTTTTTTTTTTTCAGCTCGTTCCTCATACATCACGTTTTTTTTTTTAAACATCAAAGCATATAAATCCAAATTACTATTTTTAATCCATCACCGAAGTGTAAATATTACTTTTAAGATAAAGCTCATCATTCATTTTCGTATAAGGGAGGAAAAAAAAAGTAATTAGAAGCAAACAGATTAAACGTGAAAAGGAGTCTGGTGGTGAGAATTAATTGAAGTTTGGGTGAGGCCCCTCGAGTTTTAAAATTTTCATGCGGGATTTATTTGATGGCAGTGGTGAAAGGGGAGAGTTTTAAGCTCTTAGCAACCCCTAGCAAATTATGTAAAATTTGCCTGGTTCCTCTTCGTATTATGCATTGTAAGACACTATAATATATGAGAACGATCTAAATTAATTATGGCAAGCAGTTGTGGATAGCTCAGTTGGGAGAGAATTCCACCGGAAATCGAAAGCTCCCGACATTTTTTTTTTTCAGCTCGTTCCTCATACATCACGTTTTTTTTTTTAAACATCAAAGCATATAAATCCAAATTACTATTTTTAATCCATCACCGAAGTGTAAATATTACTTTTAAGATAAAGTGGTGGTTAGGATTAAGTGGTGAAAGGGGAGAGTTTTAAGCTCTTAGCAACCCCTAGAAAATTTTGTACAATTTGCCTGGTTCCTCTTCGTATCATACATGTAATATACAAACTACCATCTCCGTTCCTTTGTATAGGGCCAGAGGAGACAGAGAATTAATCCACCAGCATTTCTTGCGAGAGAAGAAACCCTCCACGATACAAAAGTTCAAGGATAATATGGGGGTAAGAAAATTTCCGAATGTTTCTTTCCAATGATATTTCAGTGTCACAAGAGACTGCGGCATTTTTCTGCTGCAGTGAAAGCAACAAATAATATTTTAAAGACGATTAATAAAATATTATTTCGGAAAAATTAAATTTTCTCTAACTTTAATAAATCTGCATTAAAAAAAAATCGAATATTTTTACGAGCTATCTCCAAAAGAGATAATGAGCTCGAGTTAAAAAAATTGAGTCTATAAAAATGTTTCGTCTATAATTCCTCTTGGTTAAAAAAAAATTATAATAATTATTCGAATAATTTTACGGGGTTTATTTTTTATTTACTTTTTTTTACACAATTTTTCATTATGTACTTTGCATTCTCTCGATTGATAATACTTAGTGCTCGAATGATGTTCAAAGATCCTTTCAAATGTCTTATGTGTGTCAAGACGAAGGGAATACACAATCGCAGATGTGTCGGCGAGCTCTTTATACTGTCTCGTGTATATTTCGAGTTGAGGAATACACATTGCTGCTTTTCCGTATGTGTGAGAGAGCAAGAGAGAGAGAGAGAGAGAGAGAGAGAGAGAGAGCGCGCAAGAGACAGAGACAGCGAGAGAGAGAGAGAGAGAGAGAGAGAGAAGAGGGAAGAGAAGACTTCGTTCCAGCGCCGTTCAACCCAACTTCGTCCATGCTCTCACAGCATCGACGAGGTATTGTCTGGCAACATCCAGTCTCTTGACGTGAACCCTCAAGACATGATATATTCGTGCAAAGGAACGGATTGATAGTGGAGAGGGAGAGAGGGAGAGAGAGAGAGACAGGGAGAAAGAGAGAGAGAGAGGGAGAGAGAGAGAGAGAGAGAGAGAGAGAGAGAGAGAGAGAGAGAGAGAGAGAGAGAGAGAGAAAAAGAGAAAGAGAAAGAGAAAGAGAGAGAGAGAGAGAGAGAGAGAGAGAGAAAGCAACGAAGCAGAAGACGGTGAGTGACTCGTGAATTACAAAAGGGTGTTTGTGTGCTGCTATTCACGTGAGGGATCTCTCTACTTCTCAATGACAGAAATAGAAATCACCCTGAAGGCAGACATAAAGGTAAAAGCGAAGGGAGCAAAAAAAAAAAAAAAAAAAAACATAGGTACGTATCTAGTCAGGGAAAATCGTCTCTGACTGTCGGAAGTAATTTACGCTCCAACTCTTTTTCCTGATGAATAGCCGATAACGCGCTCTTGAACGTTCGCTAACCCTTCGCGAACTTTAAATATAGACGGGAAATTCTTTACTTCAAAATAATCTCACGCGATTCATATTTTTCATTATTTTTTTTCTTTTGAAATAAATAGCTCAAAAAATGTTAACTGAATATTTACAAAAAAAAATGAATTTTTGTAAATTCATCAAAATTTTTGTATTCACAATAAAAAAAATCTCGAAATATTAATTCTTACAGTTTCGGGAAAAGTAAAAAAAAAAATGCATCTTATGAATAATTTTTGTCTGTATGAGTTATTTTTTTCTGACGACAAACACAAATGCTGCGTTGCATGTGATTTTTACTCGAGAAAGAGAGAGAGAGAAATTAAGGAGAGATGGAGAAGAGAGAGAGAGAGAGAAATTAAGGAGAGACGTAGAAGAGCGAGAGAGCGAGAAAGAGAGAAATTAAGGAGAGATGGAGAAAGAGAGAGAAATAAAGGAGAGATGGAGAAAGAGAGAGAAATAAAGGAGAGATGGAGAAAGAGAGAAAGAGAGAGAAATAAAGGAGAGATTGAGAAAGAGAGAGAGAGAGAGAAATGGAAAAGAGAGAGAAGATATCGCAGTCGAAAGATTCGTTGATCCTGAAATTCCTCCATTATCCTTTAGACTCTGCGACGAAAGGTGTAGGCAAAGGATATACGATTAATAGTTTTGGACAAAAGTAATATCGATTAGGAGAGAGACGAGAAAACTAGAATAAGGGAATGGGAAATGCTCACACCGAAAGTCGGATAGTTACTCCACAGTGTGTCGGGTAGCAGTGCCAAAGTTCTCGAGATTTACGGTTTGAGCTTGTGTGCAAGCAATTTCGTGGTTGGTCCATGCGGGTCCACAAAATTCGACCGATAAGAGCGAGATTGCCCGCGAGGACGATGAAAAGTAGCAACTACATAGGTGAGCCAATCTACTCTATACATATATATATATATATATACATATATACATACATACATACATACATATATACGTATATACATACATATATACATATATACACACATATATATATAAATATATGAATATATATATACATATATATATATATATATATATAGGGGTATGTATGTACAGGGTTAATGGTCCGGGGAGATGGAAGAGGTCGTATATCAAACACGAGATAGAAGTAGTTCACTGTCCATCTGGTGTGAATTATGCATTAGTATAGCCTACGTGAGCTCGAGCCAGTGCTCTCTCTCTCTCTCTCTCTCTCTCTCTCTCTCTCTCTCTTTACTCTCATTCTTCGCAGGCTCGATGAACAACTCACACATTCACTAACACATGTTCACTGAAAAAAACGAGATAAAACCGTAGATTCAATACGAGAATCCACCAACAAAAATTGATTTGCACAGAGTTGTACACGAGTTGTCTGACCCATACGTAGATTTTACTACTGCGAGCCAAAACAAAATAATTTCTCTTCGTTAAAAAAATTTGATACATTAATGAAATTAAAAAATGCTTATAATTATGATTTTTGATTATCAAATCTGTGCAAATGTAATTTTTAAACGAAAAAAAAAATCAAATTTCGCCTACGGGAATTATTCTCGATGATTGTTCATTTTTTTTTCGTATTAATTAAGTACTGCCTTGATATAAATGCAGATTTTCGAAAATTCTCTCTCTCTCTTTTACTCTCATTCTTTGCAGGCTTGATGAACAACTCACACATTCACTAACACATGTTCACTGAAAAAAACGAGATAAAACCGTAGATTCAATACGAGAATCCACCAACAAAAATTGATTTGCACAGAGTTGTACACGAGTTGTCTGACCCATACGTAGATTTTACTACTGCGAGCCAAAACAAAATAATTTCTCTCCGTTAAAAAAATTTGATATATTAATGAAATTAAAAAATGCTTATTATTATGATTTTTGATTATCAAATCTGTGTAAATGTAATTTTTAAACAAAAAAAAAAATCAAATTTCGCCTACGGGAATTATTCTCGATGATTGTTCATTTTTTTTTCGTATTAATTAAGTACTGCCTTGATATAAATGCAGATTTTCGAAAATTCTCTCTCTCTCTTTTACTCTCATTCTTTGCAGGCTCGATGAACAACTCACACATTCACTAACACATGTTCACTGAAAAAAACGAGATAAAACCGTAGATTCAATACGAGAATCTACCAACAAAAATTGATTTGCACAGAGTTGTACACGAGTTGTCTGACCCATACGTAGATTTTACTACTGCGAGCCAAAACAAAATAATTTCTCTTCGTTAAAAAAATTTGATACATTAATGAAATTAAAAAATGCTTATAATTATGATTTTTGATTATCAAATCTGTGCAAATGTAATTTTTAAACGAAAAAAAAAATCAAATTTCGCCTACGGGAATTATTCTCGATGATTGTTCATTTTTTTTTCGTATTAATTAAGTACTGCCTTGATTTAAATGCAGATTTTCGAAAATTCTCTCTCTCTCTTTTACTCTCATTCTTTGCAGGCTCGATGAACAACTCACACATTCACTAACACATGTTCACTGAAAAAAACGAGATAAAACCGTAGATTCAATACGAGAATCCACCAACAAAAATTGATTTGCACAGAGTTGTACACGAGTTGTCTGACCCATACGTAGATTTTACTACTGCGAGCCAAAACAAAATAATATCTCTCCGTTAAAAAAATTTGATATATTAATGAAATTAAAAAATGCTTATTATTATGATTTTTGATTATCAAATCTGTGCAAATGTAATTTTTAAACAAAAAAAAAAATCAAATTTCGCCTACGGGAATTATTCTCGATGATTGTTCATTTTTTTTTCGTATTAATTAAGTACTGCCTTGATATAAATGCAGATTTTCGAAAATTTATTTCCCCAATTTAAAGCTTTCGAGTATTTAGCATGACATTTTTATTTGAAATACATATGTATGTGCAGAGACCTATATACACACACACATATACATATATATATATATATATATATATATATATATATACATACATACAATACGAAATATAGAACGTTTATGGACGGTTGTATATTCGGACACCACATGTGGCTGGTCATTATATAACCGTGACCACTTCATTATGTTTCTTCATTGTGTTCTCTGTAACAATTGTAGCAGCGCTAGTGAGAAACAGGAGAAAGGGGCAAGGAAGGGAGGGGAGGGGAGGAGAGAGAGAGAGAGAGAGAGAGAGAGAGAGAGAGAGAGGGGGGGGGGGCAAAGCCCTCTGCAAAGCTTTCTATTGACAAGTAATTAACACCGTTATCGATCCTATCTACCTTCATTTGTTATTCGAGCTTGCGAGTGGATAACAGAGTTGAACCTGGAGTTGAGCGCGTCTCTATATCATATACGAGAATTGGTGAGTATATATATATATATGCGCACAAAAGTAGAGAGCGACTCTCGTATGTATATACGCAGAGGTTCACGAGTTCAGAGGTGAATTATGCAATCGCCTCGAGGCCTCTCGCTGCTGCTGTTGCTGCTAGACATGCGTAGAGAACCGAAAAACCAACGAATTTATTCAGCAGAATTTTTATTCTGCCAGAGGATAAAGCATCCGTTATCCTATTCAAATGGTTTGCTATCGCACATGGTTCGTGACTACACGGCAAATAATACAAATACAAATTTAATAAACTTTGATACTTCAAATATAATGAAAAAAAAAAAACGAAATGTCAAAGAACTTGTCATTTTTTTTTTACTCCTCAAAATATTTTATGTTTCAATAATAATTAATTTTTTTGTTACAATTTACTCTGTATATGAAGGTTATTGAAATAAAGAAATATATATAAAATTTGCCTTTTTATTTTCAATTTGTCAAATATAATTTAGCATTTTTATAAGAATATTTATTTATCAGTAATAATCATCCCATTTGGCATGTCACTGTGATAAACAAAAATAAAAAATCGTTACTCTCACTCTGTGTGACGTATCCTTTTATTAAATTAGCAAAAAAAAAAACAAAAACAAAAATAAAAAAAAAACTGAACAAGAGAGAGCACTCTTCAGTTGTGTCTGACCATTATACGGATGTTACTACTGATCGAGTGAGGCTCTAAAGTCCATATATGCATGGGGATGGGCCACATACTATCCGATCAGTTACAATCTCCGGCTATCTCTGTGTATCTTTGTGTCTCGCACACTTTCTCTCTCCCTCTCTCTTTTTTCCTGTGTAGGGCGATCGAACGTCCGCGTTTGTCCGGCTAGTAGAGCAGAGAGAAAAGAGAGCACGAGACGAGGAATGACGCAGAAAGGCTCTTCCCATCAACTATCCAATAACCGAAACGTCGAGTTCTACATCTGCCTTTTCTCCTCATACCCCACAACGACCTATATATATATGTATATAAAAATATATAACGAGGCCAACACGCATATATATATATATATATATATATATATATATTTATATATATATATATAACGAGGCCATCACGCATATATATATACGTAATGGCCTCGTTGTTTGATCCCGCCAATATGTTTTGTCGTCCTTGTTTGATTCGCTTCCTCATTCTCACACATCGTCATTGCTATCACTGAGCTATAAACTCTTCATCCCTTCTTTTTTTTTCTTTTTTTTTTTTTTTGCCACTCTATTCAATACTCCCACTATAATAATGCATCTCTGGCTCTCTCGATCTGTATATATCACGTTTATCGAAAATTTATACACGTATATATTGCTCTTGTCGATCCACATCAAATTTTGACCCGTTAATAATAAATTTGCAGCACCACAGGGAAATAACGATGGCGTATGTATTCAATTTGCTCGTATATACTACATATTTATATATATATATGTATATATGTATATATAGCCATAGGGAGAACCAATATCGGAAATTCCATTGGCCGATAGTCACGCGCGGCTTTACCAACACATGCAAACATATACGAACTCTGGTGGTTCCCAGGTAAAAGTACGCAAAACAATCGGTCCGCAAGCCGAGAAAACAAATAATGCATCAACTAACACGAATAAGCTCGGATGTAAAGCTCTCTCTCTCTTTCTCTCTCTCTCTCTTTCTCTCTCTCTCTCTATCTCTTTCTCTCTCTATCTCTTTCTCTCTCTCTCTCTCTCTCTCTCTCTCTCTCTCTCTCTCTCTCTCTCTCTCTCTCTCTCTCTCTCTTTCTCTCTCGTGTGCGCTTTCATCCCCATTTCAACTTCGACACGAGAGAGCCTCGTTGATTAATTACAACTCGTGTTGAATTCTGTGGTTAATACTGCAGAGAAAAATAAAAAAAATAAAGAGAAAGGGAGAGAGAGAGAGAGAGAGAGAGAGAAATAAAATATCCAAAAATTATAAAAGGAAACAAATAAAAAATATTACAAAGTTGAACACGTTGTATAGTTCATTTTATTACCTTCCGTATCGTCATAATCGCGATGATACTGTAAGGGGTAGTTTGTGTTTTGTCGCATGTCAATGTTTCACGGAGGCTCCTTCTTTCTCGGTGCGGGGTTAGCTTTAAAAATATAATACGGAAAAAAAAACGAGTCTCTCGTGTTCCGTCAGCGTAACGATGTCTAAAAATAGAACACGGGCCGAGAGACGATGGTATGTTGCCGAGAATTTTTATGTATATCGTTTTTTTAGCTCGCGATATGTGCCCCCCCCCCCTCCCTCCATCCCTCCCTCACCGCTAGAGGCAGGCAAATAAGAGAGAGAGAGGGATGAATATATATATATATATATATATATATATATATATATATATATATATATATATATGTATGTATGTATGTACACACAATATGTACAATATATGTAATATATGTAAAATGGCCCAGTGCTCGATATGGGTGGAAAACTTCACGATGGGTGTGCGCAAGCATCATAGAGAAATGAATTTAGTTCGTCATGACCGTAACGGTGTTTGAAAAAAAAGTGTAAAAATGATGGTTAAAATGTATTATACTCCGTTGTAAAAATAGAAAGTACCATTACGTACTGTATATATATATAGTACGTAATGATACTTTGGATGTTTATATATATATAAAAACATCCAAATTACAAAATTATATATTATATGGAATTATATTTTTTCAGCATTGCTGAAGAAAAAAAGCTCAGCTGGTATTGCCTAACGCGTTCCCTAAAAAAGCATTTTTTGATGCAATTGAAAAAAAAAAAAATTGAAAGTATGATATTCATGGATACGATAACTAAAAAAAAACTCATTTCCACACAAAAATGTGAAGATAAAAAGAGTCTGTGGACATATGAGAAACTTTATGGAAATTATGGGTCAGAAATAAAGAAAAGAAAATTTTGCTGAGCTTTCTCAGTCCGGAAAAGTTTGAACGTAAAAACGTGGAGATAACGATATCATGTATTCGTAGTATTTTCAAAATTGCTGGCCCCCGCATATTACTGGCTTGAGGGAAGAAAAGACAACAGTGACAAAATATTTTGTTTTTTTTTTTTTTTTTTCAAAGTGTGGAAGAAAAGCTGACCGAATAAATAACCAAAGAATGAGATGTGAAAAAAAAGGTCGGTCTTTTGTAATGAGAAAGGGTTGGTTTTTTTTTTTTCTTCTGAAAGATAGGAAAAAGGAAAAGTGTGGAGAACAAGAGGTGACGACAAAAGATAAGCCTGCGGGGTTTACGTATACAGACACCCTCTCATTCGCGAGAAGCGAAAACGAGCTTTTTGGTCAAGCTCGCTCGATTTTTTTACGAGCCTGGCACACCTTTTGCTCTGCTTTTTACACACACCCTTCGTACTACTGTGTGTGTGCAGGTCAGCACATATATATATATATATATATATATATATATATATATATGATGTCAAATGACCGAAGAACGAAAAAATGGTATATATATACATATACGTGTATGTGTCGTTCTCGGATCTCGAAGAGCCAGAAAAGCTCCATGTGATACATATAGATAAATCTCTCTCTCTCTCTCTCTCTCTCTCTCTCTCCCTCGCTCTCTCTGTTTCTCGGCGTTGAAAATTAAATTTTATTATTAATGCTCGACTAGCTGGGTAGTATCAGGAGCACCAAAGCATTATTTCGACAAACATTTTCTAGCCGTTTCTCAACGTATGTAGAAACGCAAAAGGGAACAGAGCGTACGCGACAAAACGCGCTTTTGTTTTACGCAGGCAAAAATTTGTGAAAAAAAATTCTCATCCACGAGAAAGAAAAAAAAAAAAACAGGCCAGAATTACAGAATGTAAAAAAATTTCTGTACACAAAAAATTATGCAATATGACAGCGAAGCTTTTGCCAAGAGTTGAAAAAAAAAAATCATTTTGCCAGGAGAGAGCTTGCATTGGCAGAACTAAAAAGTTTCGTGAACGCGATCGACCATGAGAAAAAACCGAGAAGTGAGTATTGAAAGTTACGTGTTTCTATAAGTATCTAAAGCAGAGAGCACTGTTGGAGGGAAAGCATAAGTAGCTTGAAATAATTTTCTAATCAAAAGTAATTATTTCAAATTAATTTTTACGTAAAAAAATATTTTCAGTATTTTGATATTACTTTTTGTATTATGATAATAATAATAGTAATAATAATAGTAATATACAGTTAATATTGTTACTTTTTTATTATAATGATTTTGTCATTAAATAATTATTTGATTCCTTTTTATGCTTTTTTTTTTAAATCTATTTTATCCTTTATCCTTGACTTTATCTTTATCTCTGTCCCACCGACTATTTTTTTTTTCTTTCGCCCTCGTATATGAAACCGGATACGGGCTTCTCCTACCTGTATGTCCATCATTTATATTATATATATATATGTATATATATATATATATATATATATATATATATATATATATATATACCCTCTGAGGCTTCCGAAGCCCAAACATGACGATGGCAATAACAACAACAACAAGCGCATATAAAATAAACGATGGCAATAAAGCACAGCATCTGCGACATTATTTGAAATGAAACCAGGCCAAAAATATCGAATCACTCGATTTTACATTTTCCACTTGAATAAAAATTGTCACTTGGGAGAAAAAAAAAAAAAAATACCCAATAATACATCCAAATATAAAGCTCGCTTTCACATCGATAAAAACATAATTTCAATTGACCAAAAAAATTGTCACACATTATTTAAAATGTATAAAATACATGAACCCTTATTTGGAAATAAAAAAAAAAGCTGCCAAAGAGAAATTACACAATTATTGGCACGACGAGATATAAAATAAATTCGAAGCTTGCGAAGGAGAATAATAGAAAAAAAAAAAAATACCCAATAATACATCCAAATATAAAGCTCGCTTTCACATCGATAAAAACATAATTTCAATTGACCAAAAAAATCGTCAAACATTATTTAAAATGTATAAAATACATGAACCCTTATTTAGAAATAAAAACAAAAGCTGCCAAAGAGAAATGACACAATTATTGGCACGACGAGATATAAAATAAATTCGAAGCTTGCGAAGGAGAATAATAGAAAAAAAAAAAGCAAACGAGGGGTGTTTTTCTATCTCTGGGCAATAAAACTCGATGTTAAATCCAGCGAAGCACGTAAATAGATATACAAAAGGGTGTTAAGGGTTGAGGGAACGAAAGTATAATGTGAGCCTATAAAAAAAAGTAAACGTACTGGGGGGAAAAAAAAAAAAAAAAAAACAAAACAAAAAAAACGAGAGATAAAAGAATAAAAAATAATAAAAAAAAATGGGGGTATATGAGCAGGTCGTGAGTGACTGAGTCGGCCGGAAGTCTCGTTATATACCTCGGGGGGAGGTTATACGGTCTGGAAAAATCAAAATTAATGAGAAAAGCAGCATGGGAGTGCGAGCGGCCGGACGCTCGCCCAAGAGACCGACTAGATCTCAAATGCAAAAGCTCGAGCTCGCGCGCGCGCGCCACCCTCGTGCAAAGCATACACTGTGCTAAAAATAGCTCGTTGCATCGTCGAGGGAAGGGTTAGAACGGGGCCGGCGGCCGCGAGGGGCGAAGGGGAGAGGGAGGGAGGGAGGGAGGGTGGAAGGGGGGAATTGAATTCTCGGGAAACGAGCGATGAAAGGGGTGGAAGCTCTGATGCTGTTGGAGGGTGGAACACGACAGAGACGAGCAATAGGGGTTGTTGAAGCAAAAGAGAGAGAGAGAAAGAGAGAGAGAGAGGGTGGAACGTGCGAGGCCGGTGAACGATGTTTGCATTGTCGACGAGAGAGAAAAGCGTACAATCTCCCCCACCCTCCCCCATCCTCATCCTTCGTTGAGCGATAATGACGACAACGAGGATAAGGAGGAAAACGAGCGTCGGCCAAACTAACACCCTCTAACATCCTCTATACGTATAATACATTGACTCGATCTCTGTTGCATATCCCTCTCACGACCCTTCCCACAAAGCCGATAAGGGACACTTTTGGTTTTCGATAGCCGCGAGAGAAGAAAAATAGAGATGGCAGAATGAGGGAGGGATGAAAAAATTAACTTGATGAAAAAATGTCTCTAACCATTCAAGAGAATTTTATAGATTTCAGGCATCTGGAAATGGGCAGTGAAAAAGGGTCAAAAGGGACAAAGAACGTTTGGCCATAAAATAAATTGACTTAACCCCGTGTAAAAATCGCACCGGGACATTGCAATAAAGAGATTTGACATTTGACATTTGTGGTACATATATATATAGACCACAAATATGTGGGTGTGTGTGTGTGTCGGAGGGGGGTGGGGGAGGTTTTATATATAGGATGGCTTTATAGTAGAGATAAAAATTCAAATCATGCCCATGCACCAAAAGCTCATCGACGATCATTGCCGAGGCGAAAAAGACGATAATTGCACCCTCCAATAGGGAAGAAGATGATCATTTATTTTTTTACTTTTTGTGCTGAGTGTAAGAAGAATTAATCAAAGTGCACTAAAATAATGTGCTGATAAAATAATAATTAATGCGCACAGACCACAAATATGTGGGTGTGTGTGTGTGTCGGAGGGGGGTGGGGGAGGCTTTATATATAGGATGGCTTTACAGTAGAGATAAAAATTCAAATGATGCCCACGCACCAAAAGCTCATCGACGATCATTGCCAAGGCGAAAAAGACGATAATTACACCCTCTAATAGGGAAGAAGATGGTCATTTATTTTTTTACTTTTTGTGCCCAGTGTAAGAAGAATTAATCAAAGTGCACTAAAATAATGTGCTGATAAAATAATAATTAATGCGCACAGACCACAAATATCTGGGTGTGTGTGTGTGTCGGAGGGGGGTGGGGGAAGCTTTATATATAAGATGGCTTTATAGTAGAGATAAAAATTAAAATCATGCCCACGCACCAAAAGCTCATCGACGATCATTGCCGAGGCGAAAAAGACGATAATTGCACCCTCCAATAGGGAAGAAGATGGTCATTTATTTTTTTACTTTTTGTGCTCAGTGTAAGAAGAATTAATCAAAGTGCACTAAAATAATGTGCTGATAAAATAATAATTAATGCGCACAGACCACAAATATGTGGGTGTGTGTGTGTGTCGGAGGGGGGTGGGGGAGGCTTTATATATAGGATGGCTTTATAGTAGAGATAAAAATTCAAATGATGCCCACGCACCAAAAGCTCATCGACGATCATTGCCGAGGCGAAAAAGACGATAATTGCACCCTCCAATAGGGAAGAAGATGGTCATTTATTTTTTTACTTTTTGTGCTCAGTGTAAGAAGAATTAATCAAAGTGCACTAAAATAATGTGCTGATAAAATAATAATTAATGCGCACAGACCACAAATATCTGGGTGTGTGTGTGTGTCGGAGGGGGGTGGGGGAAGCTTTATATATAAGATGGCTTTATAGTAGAGATAAAAATTAAAATCATGCCCACGCACCAAAAGCTCATCGACGATCATTGCCGAGGCGAAAAAGACGATAATTGCACCCTCCAATAGGGAAGAAGATGGTCATTTATTTTTTTACTTTTTGTGCTCAGTGTAAGAAGAATTAATCAAAGTGCACTAAAATAATGTGCTGATAAAATAATAATTAATGCGCACAGACCACAAATATGTGGGTGTGTGTGTGTGTCGGAGGAGGGTGGGGGAGGCTTTATATATAAGATGGCTTTATAGTAGAGATAAAAATTAAAATCATGCCTACGCACCAAAAGCTCATCGACGATCATTGCCGAGGCGAAAAAGACGATAATTGCACCCTCCAATAGGGAAGAAGATGATCATTTATTTTTTTACTTTTTGTGCTGAGTGTAAGAAGAATTAATCAAAGTGCACTAAAATAATGTGCTGATAAAATAATAATTAATGCGCACAGACCACAAATATGTGGGTGTGTGTGTGTGTCGGAGGGGGGTGGGGGAGGCTTTATATATAGGATGGCTTTACAGTAGAGATAAAAATTCAAATGATGCCCACGCACCAAAAGCTCATCGACGATCATTGCCGAGGCGAAAAAGACGATAATTGCACCCTCCAATAGGGAAGAAGATGGTCATTTATTTTTTTACTTTTTGTGCCCAGTGTAAGAAGAATTAATCAAAGTGCACTAAAATAATGTGCTGATAAAATAATAATTAATGCGCACAGACCACAAATATGTGGGTGTGTGTGTGTGTCGGAGGGGGGTGGGGGAGGCTTTATATATAGGATGGCTTTATAGTAGAGATAAAAATTCAAATGATGCCCACGCACCAAAAGCTCATCGACGATCATTGCCAAGGCGAAAAAGATGATAATTACACCCTCCAATAGGGAAGAAGATGGTCATTTATTTTTTTACTTTTTGTGCCCAGTGTAAGAAGAATTAATCAAAGTGCACTAAAATAATGTGCTGATAAAATAATTATGCGCATATATTTTGTCGCAAAATCGTTTCAGGGATTTTCATTTGCACGATGAGCCGTAAATTGGGCATTCCATTTTTTTTTTTTAACCGACACGGGTGAATCCCCATGAAAGGGTTAAAGGTCGAAGAGCGAGAGCTTTTCGTCGCTGTGTGAGAGGGCAAAGTTTGCATTGTAAATGATCGTATACAACGTTCACTTCCACGAGAAAAACCTCCCCTCCTTTATGTACTCTATATATATATGCGTGTGTGTATGTGTGTGTGTGTGCCGGGATTGACCCCATGTATGGCGGTGGATTTGACCCAATGACCCGACGAACCGCGATGCCCGAGTCTCCGCGGAAACGACCGAGCGAGAGAGATCCTCCCCCGCAAGCTCTCGAGCATATATATATATAGACTCGAGCTTGCCAAAGAAGTGAGATATATATATATATATATCTCACTTCTATATATATATATATATATCTCACGTCTTTCGCAAGCTCGAGATTCCTTCTCGCTTTCGCTACCCCCGCATAAGAGAAAAAGCTCCTCATACACCCTCGTCGATGACTCTCTCGTCGTCGTCGTCGTCGTCCCTCGTTTCAGTTTCAGCTTCGTCTCTTCGCTCCTACTTTTGCCAACGCGCCTTTTCTCGACTCTCTCCACTGAGCACAGACTCTGATCGAAAATACAAGTCTCTCTCTCTCTCTCTCTCTCTTTCTCTCTTTCTCGACTCACTCATTCTGCTCTATACTCAGGCATCTATCATTCCTATATATATATATATATATATATATATATATATATATATATATATGAGATATATATATATATATAGAAGTGAGTATATATATATATATATAGAAGTGAGTATATATATATATATATATATATACTTTTCTCTCTGCCTCTCATCTACTCTCAACTTTACTCTTCACTCCGTTTCCACCTCCGACAATCTGTCGGTCGAGCAGCAGAGCGCGCAGATTGCCAAAGCTTGCACTTACACATAGTGTGGGCTGCGAGAAAAAAGTCACCACAGAGAGAGAGGGAGAGAGAGAGAGAGAGAGAGAGAAAGAGCGTTACCGATAATAGAGGGAGAGGAAAAACGGGTGGAGGGGGATCTCGTTTCATCCCCCTTCTCGCCCCCTGCTCTTTCGTGGACGACCATTTATATCCTTCACAGACTGAGAGCCGCAGAAACGCTCGCGCTTTTTTCACCTCCATCACAATCTCATGTAATATATATACGAATATATCTATATATACTGAAAACTCTCTCTCTCTCTCTCTCTCTCTCTCTTCTCTCTCTCTCTCTCTCTCTCTTCTCTCTCTCTCTCTCCCTCTCTCTCTCTCTCTCTCTCTCTCTCTCTCTCTCTCTCTCTCTCTCTCTCTCTCTCTCTCTCTCTCTCTCTCTCTCTCTCTCTCTCTCTCTCTCTCTCTCTCTCTCTCAGTTACCCTCAATTCAAAGTGTAACTATGGCATGAGTGCAGTTTCCATTCCTCAAACATGCTGCGCTCACTCTACATTCGACAGTTCATGATAAATATACACCTGATGACCAACAAAATCGGTTAAATTTCATTTTTTGTTCAAATTTTTTTCGGTTTTTTTTTTTTCTTTCTAATTATTTCAAACACATCTAAAAAATTAAAAATACACAGCATAAAGGAATTATCTAAAATCGAGATGAGAGATTAATGCGCTAAATGTTGATAAAAAATTTCACAACTATCAGAAGGGTCAAAAAAATCGAATTAGTGGCCAACGCACGTTCAGCACCAAATACGCATCAGTTGAGGGAAAGAAAAATTGTGCTGAATTGGTAGAATTTCGCCAGAGGACGATAAAACGATCGAGGGAAGGGAGAAAACGGAGTTATAGGACTGCAACGAGAGTCTATATCGTGGCACGTACACGTACTAGATATATATATATGTATCTAGTATATATATATATATATATATATATCTAGTATCTAGTACGTGTATATATATATATAAATAATAGCTTGGGGTGTAACGTGTGTTGGACGTGAGAGGAGAGGAGAGATTGTGGACCAAAGAGAGCTGTGTATAACAGAAGCTTTCCTGAGAACTGCAACAGAGTTATATACACATATAACACGACTTATATATATTATATATAGACTTCCTGGACGAGTTAGCTACTACAATACATATATAGTGGATACTCGTCCAGTAAGTTTAATGGGAGAGGTGTGTTAAAATTTGAGACGACGACGTGTGTCGAGAGAGAAAGCATTTAGAACGTCGAGCTTTACACCAAAAGAGTAAAAGTAGCAAAAGAAGGACGAAATGTATAATAAGTGGATAATGCCAATTGCGAGAGAACTACGTCAGACACGAAAGTGAAAAAAAAAAATCTTCAATAAATTGTGCAACCCCTAAAAAAAAATGGATTTTTTCATTTTTTTCACCCCTTCCTGACACCCCTTTCTTTCTCGTTTTTTTTTCTGGCTCGAGAATCGGGGACGAGGCTATGATTTTGCGGGGAAAAAAGCACGAAGGCTTTCTTACGTATCATCATTACTATATATTCGATAGCAAACTAGGCAGAGAGGGGTGGGGGAGGGAAACCTTACACGAACGAAAAATGACGTTGCATGTGCAGCAAACAAATCCACTGAGCAAATCAATGTATATATATATATATATATATATATGTGTGTGTGTATATGTATATATATTTTTTTGTGTGTGAGTGTTAAAAATCCTATATATATATTTATACATATACAGGTATGTCCGTTTGTCCATGTCAATAACGTTCAAATATGCAGAAATGTCGCGACAAACTTGTCCGTCCAGACAACCGGCTCGTGACCTCTGCACTCTCAAACTCGTCGAACTTTCTCATATTTTCAACAAAAAATTTGTGAAATTGTTGAAAAAAAAAAAAAAAGTAATTTATGGCAATATGAAACATGACGGGAATATGAGAAATTGCAATAAATTCTCAAATAAATTAAACGAAGACGCGATAACGAAAAAAACATGACAAATTGTGTAAAACGAAGAGCGAAGGGGAATAAAAAAAAGAGGTGAAGGATGAGAAACTGGTTGGTACAGAGGGGGAGTCTCGACGATGCTCTACACAGCTCGATAAAGACGGAGCTTAGGAGAAAAGGGGTGGAAGTCTCAGGCTCTTAATCTTTCCAACCCTCCTCCATTTTGTTTTTTTCTTTATCTTTCGCATTCCTCCTTATGGGAAATGTAGAGAGAGAGAGAGAGAGAGAGAAAGAAAGAAAGGGAGAGAAAGAGAGAGAGATCGAGAGAGAAAGAAAGAGAGAGAGAGAGAGAGAGAGAGAAAGAAAGAAAGAGAGAGAAAGAGAGAAAGAAAGAGAGAGAAAGAGAGAGAGAGAGCAATAAGGTGTATACACAGCAGCACATGACGTCAAGGGTGTTGGGCCATGAGAAATGAAAAAGATGCACCAGCGAAGGAAAAAAAAAAAAAACAAAAAAAAAACAGCAAAGTTTGAGGAGAAGCCAAGGAGAAAACTGAAAGAGAGGAGAGAAATTGTAGCGTGAAAACTACCAGAGTACATTATAGATATACGAGTCATGCGAAAAATACGTTATACATTGTGGATAACGTAATAATATTTTCCAAGTATTATTATTTCTAGTGTTTTCTGTCGCCGGAAGCGTTACTCTGTGTGACAGTGAGCACTGTTCTCAAGACAGAGAGAGAGAGAGAGAGAGAGAATGAGAATGAAGTGAACTCCTGCCGTCCTTCATTCTCCTTGAGAGACACGTGACTTACAGCTGTTCTGCTCGTTGGGCTCGTTAATTCATTCTCGCGAGAGAATTGAAACGACAAGAGATGAACAGAAGGGAGAAAAAAAAGTCAAGATGCTCGTCCAGTTTTTTCATGCTGACGACGAAAACAAATTGACCAAGTTGAAAGAGAAAATATAAAAAAAATGTTTTAAATAACTTTTTCAAGAATTATAATAAAAATGAATTTAAATTTTTGCAGATAATCATTAAAGTAGTTTTTTTTTGCCTGCAAAAGAGTTAAAAAAAAAATTTTGCAGTGTCGCAAACGCAAAATATCGGCGGGACCAACCAAATATCATTCTACCGAGTCTATAGCAATGGCGTGAAAAAAAAATCCCCTCCGGATCGATTTAAATCGGTAAAATCAAACTGAATTTATGGCAGCTCAACATTTCGATCTTTTTAGACTTCTAAAAACAAAAATAAGAGAAGAGTCAAAGAGACTAAGAATTAGAGGTCACGGGGGTCGAGGAGGAAGAAGGGGGTTTGCCCAGGTCAATAATCGACCACGAGAGTTCTCTGTATCGAGCCTGGCAATGGACGATGGTTGAGAATGAAATTTCCTAGCTAGTTTTACGATCGACCGATCGTCAATCTTTATCGCGCCCTTGTATGCACAATGCATAACAAAAAAAAAAAAAATGGGCAAAGAAAGGCGCCAATGGATCGCGTGACGAACGTTACAAATACATAACACATTATACGTATATATATATATATATATATATATATATATATATATATAATATACATATAATATATATATATATGTATGTATGTATTTACAAATTTGACGTATAATATATTATGTTTATCTTAAGGGATGAAATATCATAAATTTGTGTCTTGTCTAATAGGCTAGTTCGAGGCTTTTACTTTGAACTACAGCCAGTGAGCTCGTGTGTGCATATATATATATATATATATATATGGTGATGTATAGAGTATAATGTGCGGTCGTTTTACGATGAGTTTTAACGTTGCCCGTGCACATACCCCGTTGACATACGAGAGCTTGCACCACCAGCCGGAGACTTTATCGATCGTCAATTACGAAAGCTCTCACGACCCTAGCTTTCTCTTTCACTATATGACTTTTAACTCTGCTCACTGATTCCACCCTATTAGACTCAACCAAAAACTTACTTGTTCAAATTTGAAACGGAAAAAAAAAAAAACAAATTTAATATTATTTTTGCTCCATTGAAGGAAAATTTTAAGTAAATAAAATTAATTAATTTTTTTCATTACGACTCGATTATTTTTTTTAATATTTCACCGCCCCAAAAATGGACCACTCTCGATCTTTTATATCACACAGGAATATCCTACGATAATAAATAAATAAATAAATAAATAAACAATTGATTGGTGGAAATAAAAATATTTCAACTCACGTTGGCTACTGCTACGTCTTATGATGTTCTCCAAGAAGGTGTTTTGAGGGGCTACCAGGCCCCTACGACCCCCTGGCATCCTTCAACCGTGTTTGATTGAATCCCTCGATTTCGCGTGCTCGCTCAAGGGGCCTCGCTTTTTTTTTTTTTTCTTTTTTAATAATTTTTAAAATTTTTTTTTTTTTCACTGTGTATCAACTCGCGATAATTTATTTAACGCGAAACGATAAACTCGCGGCTAAAAAATTTTTCTCAGCGTCATTGGAGCGATGAAGAAAAAAAAAAAAAATTTGAATCCCACAACGCGATACGAAGTCATCGCAACAAGGAAGAAAAACGTGTGAGCGGAAGATCACGAATGACTTACGATGAGATTAAATCACGTAAAAACGCGCGAGTTCATTTTATTTTTTATATTTTTTGTTAACACTCCACCAAGAACCAACAAACAAAAAAACCATTGAAATTTTTTCTCTAAGACACTTTTTTTTAACTCATTTTTTTTTTCCTCCCTCCACATCATCGTTTTGTTCGTATATATATATATATATATATACATACATATACATATATATATATATATATAATACAAATATATATATATATACATATATATGTCTTTTTATTTTTAGCACATTTTTAGCAGTTTGTAAAATCGATGAAAATTCTCAAATTATTTTTGTATTTAGCTCTTCTGGTACGAATCGCCGATTTGTCCTCGAGATAATGACCCCTCGATGGTCTTAAGGGACAATTTTTACTCGTCTCGACGTAATATGTCCAACAATGATAATAAAAAGACTCGTACTCGAAGCGTTTCGATGACGTGTCTGTTGCAATACGATAACAGCTTATCACTCGACGTTTTTTTCTTCCTCTTCTGCTACTGCTGCTGCTGCTGCTGCTGCTGCTGCTGCTGCTTTCCACTTTTCGTTTTTTCGATATTCGTAAGGGATTTTCCATTCCCGAGACGAGAAGACAATAAACGTGAGAGAGCTGCCAATAACAAACTTCTTATAATTTTTCCTACCCCCTTTTTTCCGAAATTTATAAACGTTCTTTGATTTCCAGTAGCAGCAATTTTTTTTTTTCTCTCGAAAATTTCACTTTTTTTTTTTACACCTCAAGATTTTTCCGTTTTTCTTATTCCTCGTATTTTTTATTTTTACTATTATTATTATTATTGCGTCGAATTATATTTAAATTATCTATAAATCACACACTTAATTTTTTTTTTATTATTCATTTTTATGATTTTTTTTTTTGTTTCAATTTTTTTTCTACATATTACGAGGGTAAAACGCCCCCTGACGAATTAAACTTTTGTCACCTGAGTCTCAGTGAGTTCCGACGATATCTCACTGACGACGATCTCGTCATTTCTGTCATCAAGAGAATTTTTTTTTTTCCCATTCACCACGTGGAAGTTTTATGCGCAATAAATTAAATCACTCGTTATTATTATTATTATTATTATTATTATCTCTTATTGATAAAATTACGTTTCACGCAGCACTGGAGATAATTTTTGAGGTCCACCCTCTCTCGTTAAATTAATAATGATTTTTTGCTTATTTTCATGCCGATGCTTATTCGACGATTGCACATTTTTGTACGACCGACGAAAATTAGCATCTAGCCACAATCCTTCCACGTGCAAGGATCGATTATTGACACACCTCGATGATAATGATAATGAAAAAATTGACGAGAAATAAAAATTTTCATCAAATGATAATTCACTGTTGATCTCATCGAGGAACTGACAATCATTATTATTTTTCTCGACATCATCGGAATCCTCCTCGTCGTTGCAGCTCGACGAAGACATTTCTCGTTCGCTCTCTGAACGAGAGAATTTCGAAAAAAAAATCTTCGCCTCACATTCTTCCCTCCAAATGAAAAAAAAAAAAAAAAAAAAAAAAAAAAACACTTCTTCCTCCTTCTCAGACGCTCAGCTGGGATTGTCGATCGTAAAAAATTCCGATTTTTCCGAATTAATTAATCTTTCGATGACGATCGTTTTCCTTTGATTGACAATTTCAATCGAGTCCGTACCGGGTAGATTTTTCCAGCTGCGCACAAAAATACAAATATACGTTAAAGTACAAAAGTGGATCGTTAATTCGTAAAACGAAGAAGCTTAGGTGGAAAAAAAAAAAAAGTAAAAGAGGAAAAAATAGTGAAATTTGGCAAATGAGAAAATTCAAGTGAGCTGCTCTCTCGTTTCAAATGTAATTGTTTTCCATTGGGCCATAGAGTAATGGGGAAAAAAAACATTTCGATTGGATGTTGGATACATGTGTAAATTTATACGAGAGCATTTTTTTTTCTCTCTCTCTCTCTCTCTCTCGCTCTCTCTCTGATCTCTAATGGGGGGAGAGAATAACAGTCGTCTCTGTTGTCGTTGCAAAGCTTCTCGCACGGTTCGTATTGTCAAACTTGTATTCCCACATGTGTGTATATATATATATATATATATATATGTATAGGGCGGTATATTGGAGGCTTTTGCTACTGGCTCGACGGCGGAATAGCGCTTTCAGTGAGGCAAATGGAGCGGAAGTGGAGGTCGCGACTTCCCTTTTCACAATTCTCTCCCTCTCTCTCTTTCTCCCTGTATATTTGTGTTTGTGTGTATGTCAAGCCATCGAACCAGCAGTATAGATACCTAATTCGTACATATATATATATATGTACGAATTAGGTACCTATACTGCTGGTTCGATATATATATATATATATACGAGTACACTTGCACGTATTACTTCGACTATAATACGGCCCCTCGCCAATAAAAGGAAACGAATATCGAAGTGTCCTTCCGTTTCAAACTCGCCAGACTCCAGGGCTCGTATAAATCGTACAAGAGCTTTATTAGATTTTACCGTTCAATGTTCGATTCATATATGCCCGTGTATTGAGTAGAAATTTCTGTATGGAATAATAAGAGCTCGTGAAACGATCGTATATTAATTAGCCAAATTGAGTAATATATATATATATATTTTTTTTTTAACAAATGGAACGCTTTTTCATTAATTAGTAAATGATTAATTAATTTTTGACGTAAAATAAAACGATTTATTTTGATAATTTTTATCAAGTTTCTCGTCGCACTAAACTCAAGTTAAATCAAAGATAAGCGAATAAATGATATCTTAACAAAAATTAATGTGCATCGTGAATTTATCGTTCGAAAAACCAATTAATTTTTTTGTTCATTAAATGAAAGGGTTTTTGCCACCCAATACGAATAATTATCCAGGTCAAATGAAAAGAATACAAATTAAACGCCAAGTCACTTATCTCGCTAATAAAAAAAAAACGATTTTTCCAACGTAAAACCTCAAACGTAAAAATAAAAGAGAAATAAAATCTCCAAAAAATTGACAACCCTAAAAATATCGTGTTACCTAATCTCACCTTAATCCCTTATATACTCCATCGTAAAATGTCCCAAGATTGCCATAAGCTATATACCTGTACATGAGAGGGGGAGAGAGAGAGAAAGAGAGAAAATAAGCTACGAGTTACGAGCGACGATCAGCCACAACGACCGATAGAACCGACGAACAAGAACGATAATTTTCTCGACGATATATACTATTCGGATTGTGTATATATATATATACTCTGTGGTAGTCTCTATAGTAGGATAATACCACGCTGATATAGCACGTGAAATCATCGTCTCGACGAATCTATAGAAATCTTTGCCGATTTTCTCTCTCTCTCTCTCTCTCTCCCTCTCTCTCTTTGATGCACTGATAACTCGGAAGAAATTCTATTTTTAGCTAAAGGGTCGGTAGGTGAAGGTCTCATGACCCTAAATCTGTCCCTCAGTCAGGGGGTAAAAAACACGCCTACATGAGAACCTCGTCAATATTTTCAAATGAGCCACACGAAAAGGGCCACGAAGGACTTTTTACGCATGTGCTTTTTCTCCTTTATGACAATAAAATTTCCTTTTTTTCTTTTTTACGAGATAAAACGATGAGATCCCTCCTGAAGAAATGTAAGGTGAAAGTGCAAACGAAGCAGGAAGATAAAAAAAAAATGGTGCGGAATAATTTGCAGTTTTCACGTTCCAATT
This sequence comes from Dyspetes luteomarginatus, assembly GCA_963669185.1. NCBI lineage: Eukaryota > Metazoa > Arthropoda > Insecta > Hymenoptera > Ichneumonidae > Dyspetes > Dyspetes luteomarginatus. The sequence goes on from OY769903.1 coordinate 4,722,925, forward strand.
CCGCGCCATTAAAATGCTCTTTTCGTAAAAATCGATCGATGACTTCTCTTTGCATTTAACCCTCGGTGAATCCTTTCTAATTTCTCGCTTTCCTCATCCATTCGTTTAAACCCTTCCATCTCGAATCACAAAATTCATATTTATTAATTCATAAATTCATCGTTTTTCATCGAAATATCATAATAATGGTAAAAAGCTCGTAAATTTCAATGTTATTCACGATTATATATACAAAGTGATAATAGAATTGTCAGATATATCCAACGATTTCTTTCACAAAATTATTTATACTCGATGGAGGGCAGGGTGGCTTTTGTACAAATATGGAAAATGTGTGTATCTATGTCAGAGGTCATCAATCAAATGGACGTGTATTAGATTTTGCGAAAGGTGTCCGAGTAATAAAATATATGGTGTTTTTATGGCCAGGAGAGAAGAAAGGCCTAGGCATTTTTGTCCAGTCATTTCACCGGAAATTATATATATATATATATATATATATATATATATATATATACAGAAAACACTAGAGTGTATTTGTATGTGAGAGAAAGAGAGAACACATTCGTCACTCTGTCCGAATGATTCTTGACCTTCTCGAGTTCCGCGATAGGTAAATAAAGGGAAACGCAGAACACTTTTTCCCCCCCTTCTCTCTCTCTCTCTCTCTCTGTTCTTTCGTACATATAGTACGTGTGTGTGTGTCGTCGAAATCGATAGAAAAGTTACGAGGAAGAGAGAAAGAGAAATAGGGGTCGACAACGACGACAACGACGACCACGACCACGAGCAGTTGGCCTAGAAGGAAATTAAGTAGTATAGGGCAGTGTGTGGTCCGACATGCCTTCTCACCAAGAGAGCAAGCAACGCGTTCCAACTGATATGAATCGCTTTTACTCTCCGAGATGATTTTCACGACAAGGATAATTCCAATTAAAAATTAGTTAACATTACAGAATAATAATAAATTATTATTTAAAAAAAATGAAAAATAATAAAATTATTTTTTTTTTCCTTTTTCTTAATAAATTTTAATAATTATTCATTAGTTGATAATCTCGTATTGGTTAAAAATAAAAAAATAAAATACAATTGATGCTGACTGTTCAAGAACGATATAACGATCAAGACAAACTTTTTGAAATCCTCTATATTAGTTTTGCCATCACCAACATTTCCTCGACTCTTTTCATCTGTACGACGTTCAAAGTCTAACCCAAGAGAGACCTTATATAAAAGTTTTTCCTAACTTTGGAAAAATCCGATTCACGAACACGACATCGTTCGTACAACTCGAAAAGATAGGGAGAGAGAGAGAGAGAGAGAGAGAGAGGGCAAAGTCCGAGGGACAAAAAAAAGGGGGTTGTCACATTTTGCTAGCAGGGAGGAAAAGATATACGAGTTATCGAATAATCTATATATAGGACACGTTAAATCGACATTTTTATATCGAAACTATACACATACATATATATATATATATATATCAATTTTCCATTCGCAGAGTAAAAGATTTTTCAGCTCAAAGTGAGAACACGTTGAAGCTTTTGCGAGGTGAGATCGAGCATCTCTCGAGGATTCGGGGGGGAGGAGGAGGAGGAGGGTGAGTTTGGCGAACCAAGTTTGGCGGTGGAAAATCGGAAGAGCTAGTCGTGAGATATTCTAGTTAGGGGAGGGAAGTCGAGGGAGAGGGAGAGAACGAAGAGATATCACAGGAGAATGCAAAGCGTTGTGGAGAATTCTCGAGTTGTCCGGAAGTTTGAGCAAATGCAAGAGTGAAAGAGAGAGAGAGAAGAGTTTTGGTCTAGAGGGATGGAATTCACATTCACAGAGTTGCAAGTCCTTTAGAGAGTCACAAAGACAGAGAGAAACAGAAGCAACGCATTTGCAGAAACGTCCCAGGTGCCTCTTCGTTTCCTTCATCAGGAAACATGAAATGGCAAAGAGCGAGGGAGAGAGAGGGAGAGAGAGAGAGAGAGAGAGAGAGAGAGAGAGAGAGAGAAAAGCGAGAGAGTGCGAGTAAGGGTTGTTCACGAATAGGGGTTGAAGAGAGACGAAAGGGAAATACCGTGTCGAGCCTAATTGGATATACATAGGTGAGGAGAAGGAGAATGGGAGGTAGAGAACTAGCGTGTGATATACGTCACATGCATAAACAGCTGGAAGGCTCATCCATGAGAGTGGAATGATCATAAGGAGAAACGTGGCACAACTTGTGTCGCGGTTTGCCGCACTCGGTTTTGCGGATAGCGAAGGTTCTATCGTCTCGAATATATATATATATATGTGTCAATATATATATATATATATAGAAAGAGTTTACTATTGGCTGAAGTATCGAGAGATCGTGTAGAATTTCTTGAAAATCCAGGGAGGTCAATGACCTCTCGTGACAACTACAAGAATTAATAGAACAAAAATAACGCAACTGTAAACCCTCGAAGTCCAAGAGTGAATTTATTGATCACATATTTCGGCCATTTTGGACCTTTTTTTTTTTTCTAAAGTCCCTCAATTCTTAAATAGACATTAAATTCACTTTTAGTCAATCGAGACATTTTCTTTAAAGTCTGATGACTTTTTAACCAAGTCAAATAAATCCGTGTCCAATTTTTATGGGTGAAAAAAAAATCAAAGCATTCTATAGGGTTAATTTTTTAGGATTTATTTGACTTTTTAACCAACTCAAATAAATTCGTGTGCAATTTTTATGGGTGAAAAAAAAAATCAAAGCATTCTATAGGGTTAATTTTTTAGGATTTATTTGACTTTTTAACCAACTCAAATAAATTCGTGTGCAATTTTTATGAGTGAAAAAAAAATCAAAGCATTCTATAGGGTTAATTTTTTAGGATTTATTTGACTTTTTAACCAACTCAAATAAATTCGTGTGCAATTTTTATGGGTGAAAAAAAAATCAAAGCATTCTATACGGTTAATTTTTTGGCTGACTATTCAATTATTACGTAAAATTGGGTTTTTTATGTAGGCGTAGAATTAATGCTTCATTGTCGGTCGTATAGGTTGTAATATGGAAAGATAATATAAATAAATTGACTATATTTTAAGTGCAAAGTTCAGAGCCACTTAATCCTAAGGGCCTTTGAGCTTTTTCAAGCCTCATGAGACAATACTCGTACCCTTTCGTCTCACGACCCTTGTAGAGAAATAGGGGAAGTGAGTGAGCAAGAGAGAGTGAGTGAGAGAGAGAGAGAGAGAGCCCTTGCAAACATTTATATAAACGCGCAAACGCTTTCGAGCTGAGAAGCCACAGACCTTAATATTCCCTCTTTTCCATTCTCGAAAGCCTCTAGGGTTACCACCAAGAGTGAACCGTCTGACAGAGAAACATCTGAGACCCTTCTGTTTCTCCTCAACTGTCTTTAAACTTTATACATACTAAATATGTATATAAAACGATATATATATATATATATATATATATATATATATATATATATATATATTCAAGAGAAATATATACATCTCTCCATATTACGAAAATATCTCATCGCCATTGCGATGTACAACAATTGGAAGGGATCGTACCAACACTGACGTAAAAGCTCACAAGCACTCACAGATCTAACACAGAAACTCACACAGCTGTAATAGACGTCCATGTGGACTGTAGACGATAAATTATATATAACATAGCCAGAGGGTTGGCACGCAAAGCTCACTAAGGGCACCCCTCCAGCACCCCCTCTACTACATATATATATATATATAGGACATGAACGTCGACGAACTGAACGATACAGAGACGATAACAGAAGGATGAAAAATTGAGAAATTCCTCTTTTACTGGAGATAGAAAGTGTAATTGAGAAGTTTCATCGTCTACGAAGATTTTGTTGCGGATCGTCGTAAGAGGGATAATATAGAGAGCAGAGAAAAAAAGAGCAAAAAAAAAAGTGAAATGAGAAAAGAGAGAAGGGAATGTAGGCCTGTTGGAAAGATTCCTCCACTGACGTATCATGTGTACTATATATATAGTATTTATATATATATATATATATATATATATATATATATATATATATATATATATATATATATATATATATATAAGAGGAGCTTTGCTGTCATGCTATACGAGTTTATATAAGTGTATATATATTCGTTGCTTACATATATATCCTTATATATATATATATATATTTAGGGCTGATACACAGACATATATATGTATATAGGTAGAGATACCATTAGCAAAAGTTCACCACCCAGTGAGTAACAGGAGAGCCTTTCACTAATACGTATAAAACGAGCATCGCGAGACAGTGCGACAGTCATTTTTCGAGGGTGGGGTTTTTGGCACTGGACACACCAACAAACTATCGTACTGTCGTTTTTTTAACGCCCTCGACTTTACCCACCCATAGTCTATAACTCTATCGAATATGTATATATATATATATATATATATGTTTGTGGTTTATTTTTTTTTATTCTTCATGCTTTTTCGCTTTTACCTACATTCAACCCCCCCCCCCACCCCCACCCCCCTCCAGATATTTTCTCTTCAGTTCACGAGCCAGCGCACGTTTACATCTCGCTCTAGGATCGATCAAGGCTCCCTTGCGCCAAGAATCTCACTCTCTCTCTCTCTCTCTCTCTCTGGTCGCTCACATAGTGGAGGAGACACGAAAACACAACCCCGACGATGACCTATCTCACGCTCTGACGCCGGGCAAACGCCACGACGTGATACTTGCTTGCCGGATAAATATTCTCGCACACCCCCTTCAATTTACAAATTAACAACCCCCTATTTTCGATTTTCAGAAATTTTAAGCCTTTATTAAACTCTGTATATATATATATATATATACAGAGTTTAATAAAGGCTTAAAGGTTCTCAAAATCGAAAATAGGGGGTTGTTAATTTGTAATTTGTAAATTATATATATATACATATATCGGTAGGGTCGGTAAATAAATAAATATATATATATAAATTTATTTATTTATTTACCGATCTTGAGAAAAAGGGCGTATGGGAGAATGAGAGGGGGATGTGGAATGCAACTATATATGTATATATGTATGTGCATCAAAATGGAAACAGATAAGCTTCACTGTAACGTATTTTCCCAAGGAAAATTCGAAATGGTTCTCGCAAACATCGCGCTTACCCTTTCGGCATTCCGAGTTTTAATCTCCAATTAGGACGAAACAGCCAAAACTTTTTACTCGTCGAGTTTTATTCTCACTGTAAAGGATTATTTTACGAATATATTTTTTTTTTTTTTTCGTATTATTTGCAAGCTCCAAAATTGAACAATTTGTAATGTTAATCCGGGTGATCGTTAAATTAAGCTTTTCCCATTTTCTCTGTTCATAAAAAATAATTGTACTATTATAATGTGATTAATGAATTAATTAAATTCTTCAATCGTGAAAAAATTAAGTTCATCAATTTTTTCAATTATTATTTCACGCAATTTAAATTCGAATGAGATTTTTAATTTTATTTTTTCACTCACAAAACTAAAATATACGCAAGGTGGTAAGAATTTTTTTTTTTTTTAATTTCATCAGTCTGATTATTTCGTATTTTCGAGTGAGATTCCCTCGTCTAATGGCAAATTGGAATGGAAGATCGAAGAAGGAGTTTTTCGAACGCTTTCAATTTTCATCTATCTCTGTCGAATACAAAAAGTTCACGTTCGGGGAAAAGCGTTGCAAAAAAAAAAAAGAAAAAAAAAACTATCGCACACGATTGGCGAAAAGAAAGATGTGGCAAACGTTTGCAAAATGAGTGCATCAGTTACAGTAACGATAAGAACGAATACGGTTTGTTCGTGTCACGTTCGAGTCGAAAGATCGTGAGACTTTCCAGGATACATTTACTTATATATATGTATATATACATATATATCCACACACACACGAATATATATATATATATATATTTACCCACATAGGAACATTATTTGGTGCTGACCCTCTTACTTTTTGAGACGATCTTACATACGACATGGTATACGGAAACATAAAGAAATGAACCAGAAGAAAGAGGAGAGAGAGAGAGAGAAAAAAAAGTTTTACGATCTTCGGCGCCGTTGTACGTTGCGTCCTCGACGTCCTCTGCGTTGTCTTTTGCTCTCTTTCTCTCTCTCTCTCTCTCTCTGCTCTCCTTTTCCTTCCTACAAAAGGATACAAATCTTACAGAGTGTATATATATATATATATATATATACGTGTTCAATAGCCGATGGAAAGAAATAGAAGGAGCAAAGGGAGATGACGTTCTCTCTCTTCCCCCCCCCTCCCCAAATTCAAAAAGAACGTCGAATACTTTCTAACTTTTTTTTTTTTTTTTTTTTTTTATTAGAATAATTGGGGGAAAAATAATTTTAAAATTGTGCTAATTTCGGTTATCCGAAAAACGTAATGAAGAAAATATCGAAAGTGTAAAAAAAAATTCAGATTTTTTTTTTGTTTTCATTCCATCATCACAAAAGTAACTGCGCTATAATGGTAAACAAAAAAAAATGTATAAATTTACAGAATTAACAAAACAAAAATCAGAGATTTCGAAATTTATAAGATTATCGAAAAATTTTTTTTTCAAATTAATCGATCGATAAATTTTGATTCTTTTATTATTCAACTCTTATTATAAATTTTCGTATTTTTTTTACTTTCGACTGAGATTTTTTGAGGAAAAAAAGTGCGGGGGTGCGGAAATGCCGTGCAAAAAAAAAAAAAAAATAAAAAAAAATAAAAAAAATAAGAAACAAGGGAGGGTCGCGCACGCGGCTGGATCGCTCGATAGCCCCCTGCGGAGTGTTCTGTGGGTTCTCAAGGGTGAAGGGAAGGTTATAAGAGGATGGGCGGGGAGGGGGGTGGAGGGGAAAGGCCGCGCATCGAGTCGCGGAGGCCTCGTAACCGATACGCTGGACACGTGTTCATCCGAGCGCTCCACTTACAGCACCGGAAACCCCAACGCGCGCGTCACGTTCAACGTTCACGTTCACCGTTTCGCTATATATATATATATATCTATATATCTATATAGTTTAATTCTCATCACTATATCTGCTCATTTTACATATAGATATATAGAATTATTGCTGGATCGTGTGCATCGTCCAGCTACATGTAATAGCATGCACGTATATATATATATATATATATATATATATATATATGTGTGTATGTGTGTGCGTGTGCGTGTGTGTGGGTGGGCAATATTCATTATGAGAGAATGTGGAATTTCGTCAACTCTCTCTCTCTCTCTCTCCCCCTCCATCTCTCGTCACGCCAATTTCGTGCCAATTAGTCAATCCGATTAATCATCCGAGAAGCTCGATCACAAATGCCTACTGGCTCCTGTTCCTGTACACTCAGAATATATGCTCGACTCTCTCCACTTCTATACACACCGCTCGGTCAATTATTCTCGGGAGAAAATAATGCACAGCAGTGAGGAGAAGCTTCTTAAAAATTTCTATCGATGAAATTTGCGTGAAAGAATTTTTTTTTTTTTTTTTTTTTTAGCGCAGTCGAATCATCTTGAAATTTCACGAGGAAAAATGCTCTGGAACGCTGTGAAGTTTACTCGTTGAGAAAATGGGAAAAAAAAAAATTCTCGTTTGGAAGAAAAATGTGGTAAAATTTTAGTGAAAAACACCATTTTGTTTACTCACGAATAAAAAAATTAACGGCCTGGAGAAATTGTGAAAAAATATTTTTTTTTCTTTGAAAATTAATTCTCGATCTCTCGATCGTATGGATATTCGAAACTGTCACAATTTTTTAGGCTTTTCCACCAGATCGGGTTCGTCAATTTGAAAAGATTGACGAACGAGATTCAATGAATAATATCTTCTCGTCTCGTATATCTCGCACAAATCTTGACGTTTTTTTGTGCTCCTTCTCTCTCTCTCTCTCTCACACATTGTCTCGTCTATATATATATATATATATATATATATCGTGATAATAAAAAAATTAGATGATATTGTCGATCGCGAAGTCAATGTGTGCGATAAACTCAACGTGGGCAAACTAACTGTATTGTTCGATAGGCCAGCGAGAATTAAGAATTAAGGGGTGGAGGGGGTTAAGGGAGGGTATTCTTGATGACTGGAGAAATTCTTTCATTCGCCCTTGCGCCACGGGAATCTCGCTGTCGTTACACACACATAAACACACACACATAAACACACACACACACACACACCTGAACCCCACACGTCGATCATTTTCTCATCGCTCATTTGTATAAAAAGTACGAAAGAAAATAAAGACGAACAAAAAAAAAAAAAAAAAAGAGACGATGAACGATGGAAAAAGGGCCGAGCTTGATGCACACTGTGACCTCACTATCTCAATAGGAACAAAAGGGGTAGCGCACAGAAAATGAGAGAGAGAGAGAGAGAGAGAGAGGGAATGAGTGACGAAGACATTTTTCACGTCACAGATTCTTGCTCATCCCACTTTAGACTATTCCGCACTCCTCTTTCTCTCTCTCTCTCTCCTTCTCTATTCTTAAGCACAATTTTTTCGCGGTTTCATCGCGCACTTTGCACAATTACAAACCTTTCATACTCGCAAGTCAAATCCCAGAAGATTTGAAAAAAAAAAAATTATCACGTATAAGAAATGAAAGTTAGAAAAGAGAATTCTCGTGAAATTCTCGTGAGGATCACAGAAGGGTTGACGAAAGTTCGAGATATCGAGTATGGATGAAATGGCAAAAAAAAATATATATATACTTTTGAAATTTGTGTAATTAAAAATTGAGGGAAAAAAAAATAGGTGATTTTTGCAATTGTGATGATAATGTGATTTGTTTTTTTTTTTTTTTTTCGTTTTTTTTTTACAACCGATGTCAATATATTTGTTTCGAGTGTGGCAAAAAAGAAATTCCTTACCGCCTCGGCAACGAGAGAGACGAAAAAAAAAAAAAAAACACCCGTTCCGTGTGTGTCACGAGTCGTATAACGAACCCCTCCGTATCGCAGGGTGACCGAGTGGTGACTGCCGAGTCGTCGTGGCGCTGACTACGAAAAACCCTCCCCTACCCCAAGCCCGTTTGCGTTTTCGCCTCTGCGACGAGCAACGAAGTACACCGAACGTACGTAGAGAGAGAGCGAGAGAGTGTGTGTGTGTGTGTGTGAAAGAGAGAGAGAGAGTGAGTGAGAGAGAGAGCCAGAGAGTGAGAGAGAGTGAGAGAGAGAGAGAGAGAGAGAGAGAGAGAGAGAGAGAGCCAGAGAGTGAGAGAGAGAGAGAGTGAGAGAGCCAGAGAGTGAGAGAGAGAGCCAGAGAGTGAGAAAGAGAGAGAGAGAGAGAGAGAGAGAAAGAAGTAACATAGCTCGAAGCCCGCGATGGAGCAAAAACCTATATAGACAATTTCTTCGTGTCTAGTTTGTAAATGTGAATTTCTGTGTCTGTAAATGTGAATTTCTGTGTCTGTGTCTGTGTGTGAGAGGGAGTGAGGAAGCTCGTAAAGAGGAGGTGGGGGGAGGGCAGGGGAGGGCAGGAGAGAGGTGGGGAAGAGCGAAGAGAGTCGAAGCGATGAGGATGGAGAGAAACACGAGAGGGTCGATCGAAGGCATGAGGGAGGGCGCCACCTCGCCGGCAACCCCATTTTCCCACCACCCTTCCCCAAGGGAGAGAGAGAGAGAGAGGGAGTGTGTGAGAGAGAGAGAGAGAGAGAAGAGAGAGAGAGAAGAGAGAGAAGAGAGAGAGAGAGAGAGAGAGAGAGAGAGAGAGAGAGAGAGAGAGAGAGAGAGAGAGAGAGAGAGAGAGAGAGAGAGAGAGAGAGAGAGAGAGAGAGAGAGAGAGAGAGAGAGAGAGAGAGAGAGAGAGAGAGAGAGAGAGAGAGAGAGAGAGAGAGAGAGAGAGAGAGAGAGAGAGAGAGAGAGAGAGAGAGAGAGAAGAGAGAGAAGAGAGAGAAGAGAGAGAAGAGAGAGAGAAGAGAGAGAGAGAGAGAGAGAGAGAAAGAGGGAGAGAGAGAGAGAGAGAGAGAGAGAGAGAGGCTTCAAATGTGTTCACTATGCGTGTATACAAAAAGATCTTTATTCACAAATTCTCTCTTTTATATGCATGAAAAATTTAAATTTTTTATAGCTTGAAATATAAAAAATTCAAACTATAATTACAATTATATTATTTATCGTAATTATTTTAATATTCATTAATTATGTAGTAGAATAAAAAAATAAAAAAATACACATGTCAAAGGTATAAAACTCTGCTGTAGATTGAACGAACATATGAAAGATTTTTCTGCATTACAAGAGCTACGTTTGTCATGTCAAGAGTGGATGATACGGGAGAGCATCCTGGGAGGAGAATCGCAACCGAGAAAAATCTCTCTCTCTCTCTCTCTCTCCTTCTCTCGAGAGACGAGTACTGTATGGACTATCTCGTATCACTCGAGATTACATTTTCTTCCTTTTTTTTACACAACTCTTTTTATGCATGAACTTCGATACTTGCATTTTTCTTTTTTACATTACATCAACGAGAACAGAATAAAAAAAAAATTTTGTACTACAATTTCATTCCCTGCAAAGTGAATGTAATGAAATTATTAATTTCTCAAACCGCCTGAATGTAGAAAGTTATACACGTATGTGTGAGATTTTTCTTAGGGAATCTAAAAAATGTTTTACAATTGTACTCAAAAGCTTTAAAAAAAAAAAACAAAAAAAATTAAACCACTCTCGCTCTTTTAAAGCTAAAAACGACGATACACGAAGTATCTTTTGTAATATATATATATACATATATATATATATATATCTTGACGAGTGTCTGATACCATGCTGGCTTTTGTACTTTGTTAGGGAGAAAAGTAATGGCGTTAGGGGTGTTTTAAGGTTGTACATATATGGGGCATTCTGAGCTAAATTTACAGAGTGCCCAGCATTTTTTTCATGTATATATATATATATATATATATATATATATATATATATATATATATATATATATGTCTTGACGAGTGTCTGATACCATGCTGGCTTTTCTACTTTGTTAGGGAGAAAAGTAATGGCGTTAGGGGTGTTTTAAGGTTGTACATATATGGGGCATTCTGAGCTAAATTTACAGAGTGCCCAGCATTTTTTTCATATATATATATATATATTGACGAGTGTCTGATACCATGCTGGCTTTTCTACTTTAGTATGGAGAGAAATGGTGGCGTTAGGGGTGTTTTAAGGTTGCACATATATGGGACATTCTGAGCTAAATTTACAGAGTGCCCAGCATTTTTTTCATATATATATTGACGAGTGTCTGACACCATGCTGGCTTTTCTACTTTGTTAGGGAGAAAAATGGTGGCGTTGGGGGTGTTTCAAGGTGTATACATATATGGGACATTCTGAGCTAAATGTACTGAGTACTCAGCATTTTTTTTCCTCTCAGTATTTTTAGCAGTAAAAAAAAAAATACACCTATTTTTCCAACAAAGATTTTACCGTAAAATTTTTACTAAAATCGACAAGTGTGAAATCGATTCGTGTAAAAAAAAATCTTTCACCTCCATAGGATAATTTTCAAATTATAAAAAATCGTATAAAGATAAGAATTTTTTTTGTCAAATCTGAATGATGGTCTGGAGACTTTTTGCCTCACGACAAGCAACTGAAATGGAGAAAGAAATTAAAATGGTCGATGGTATCGAAATTCTCTCGACTTAGCCTGGAATGTTCTATATACATGTATAAATAGTCAAGGAGACAATTGTGCGAGACACCCCGACGTGTCTGTAGACGAAAAGCCAGCGAGAAAGAAAGAGAGAGAAAGAGAGAGAGGGAGAGAGAGAGAAAGAGACAAAAATGAAGAGAGGGAATGGGAGACAGAGAGAGACAGAGAATCGTCCCAAATCTCCTCCCTCTTAATTCGGAGATTCTTCGTATTACACAAAGTCGTGAGGGGCGTTCATGCGGTATTGAGTTTAGGGACGAGAGGGAGAAGTGAGTGATGGAAAAGATTGAAAGAGAGCAGAGAGAGTCAAGAGGGTGGGAAAGTATATATACAGAGAAGAGAAAGAGGGAAAAATACG